>RJWJ010013311.1:0-40121 GCA_004363605.1 Indri indri
GGGAGTTGTTCTCAAAATCCAAAATCAATAAGCACAGCTGTCAATCACACCGGGCCTCCTTGGCTGCGAGGCGCAGCCTTTCTCAACTGGGGATTCGAGCGGAGGCCCGGAGCTCTGTTTCACAGCAGCCGGCTTGGTTCTCAGTGAAGTTTGCTAATTCTCACGATTAATTGCCTCATTAATGAAGGCGATCCACATGGTATATATGCTTTTAGCCAGGTTGTCAGATACTTTTGAAAGGGTTTAATGTCAATAAAACTTCCAACGTTGCCATTAGCTTACTTAAGGAAGCATTTAACATGCCCCACTTGGGCTATCACTGCTCTGGGAAAAGACACAGATAGATTATCTGCTAATTTCAATATTTCATACACAATAAGAACTTTAATCTAAGTCTACAGAGGTTACTATGTGAGGCTGGGGGCTGTGGAGGAAGCGATGGCAAAATGAAAATGAATGAAAACTAGATTGACCTTGAACATGACCAATGCAATTGAGCATGCCATCCAACTTATTAAATACTTGGTTCAAGTGTGAAAGCAGCAGTGTTAGATTTCACTGACGTCCTTCACTACCTTGTTACATCCTTCCTGCCTCAGGACGTTTGTATCGGCTTTTCTTTTTTCATCCACGTTTTTGTTCATGTCCTTGCATGGCTGCTTCCTGCACTTCTTTTAGTTCTCAATCGAAATGTTAGCACCTTGGAGAGGTCCCTTCATCATTCTAGAAGAACAATTCTTGTCATATTGTAAGTGATCAACAAACACATGACAATTGAATAAGTAAAATACTAATAATAGTGATAGTAATGATAATAATAATAATAATAATAAAAACTTCCCAAATTCTGTCATTCAGAAATGAACAACATTCACATTAGCAACACATCATTCCCGACCAGATATGGTTCTATATCTACTTCTATAAAAATAAGATACAAAACTATTGGTCCTATTTAGAATATAAAGTATAAATGTAAAAGAGTTGTTAAAAATACAACTATTTAAAATTCAAAATTTAAAAACATTTTAACTCTAATTTTATTTGAATTGAACTGAAGAAATAAAAATGAGGAAAAGGTGAAAATTTAAATGGATTATTTTTCATCATAAGAGACATTATTTTTTCAAAGATTCCACTGAAGCGTTTATGTCACACACTAAGAAGTTGCTATCACTGTCATTTTTTTTAAAAACTGCATTTGGAATTTGAGTTGCTGCCATAAAAGATTAGTATTCTCATATTTTGTCCCATCTCCTCGTCCTCCACCTCACAATTTTTGTTGATTTTATCTTTCATAATGCTCAAGGCTTACTTTCTGTTTGGTATGTAATTCATGTAAGGTCAAACATTTATACTCATTAATAAATTGAGTCACTCCTTACCATCAGTGCTTTCTAAAATGCTCTTCCATTTCTTGGGTTTAAATTCTTAGTTGAACTTTTGGTTGGTGTCATAGTCTATTCTGGCTGCTATGGTAAAATATCATAGACTGGATGGCTTAAATAACATTTATCTCTCACAGCACTGGAGGCTGGAAGTCTGAGATCAAGGTGCTGACGGATTGAGTGTCTGGTGAGGGCCCGCCTGCTTCCCGGTTCATGGACAGCTGTCTCTTCAACGTGACCTCACATGGCAGAAGGGGCCAGGAAGCTCCCTTCAGCTTCTTTCATAGAACACTAATCCCATCAACAAGGGTTTTTTCCTCCTGACCTAATCATCTCCCAAAGGCCCCACCTCAAATATCGTCATATTGGGAATTAGTTTTCAATCTGTGAATTTCCAGGAGACACAAACATTTAGTCCATAGCAACTGGATTTCATTGACAAGTGAATTTTCCTGGCAGTCCATAGGGTGGCACCGTAGCATTGCTGTTCAGAGTGAAGTTTCCAGAGTCACCACCTGGGGCTACTGTGTCAGTTCCTTCATTTCTTTGCTGTATGACCTTGGACAAGTTACTTTCTCTGTGTCTTCATGTCTTTATTTGAAAAACGAGGATGATAATAGAACCTACTTTTCAGGGTTTTCTATGGATTAGATGAGATGATTTACACTGTTAAGCAGTGTTCGGCACACACTAAGTCCACTCCACCAACTCCCCCTAAAAGAGATCTCATTTCTTTCAGTGCTGTCTGCCCCAAATATCTCTCATCCTGTCTAACTGTGGAGACCGACAGGTCAAAAATTCTTCCCTCCTGAGGACTCACACTTAAATTACGCAAATATTGTTTTGTTCTTATCTCATTCTCTCTAACGGGGACTTGGAAGTTTAAAAACCGTGATCTCTGACATGTCTAGCAACGAAAGTGACGACAGGATGCAAAGGCTGTGGCAGCTACAACCAGCCTCAGGCAGCTGTGGGAGGCTGGGCCCGGTGCTGTTGAACCACTTTGGGTCATTGTCAGGAGAAGGGCGGTAGCTGGGGATGCAGCCGCAGCCTGCGTCTGGCAAGTTCATTTCCACAGTTGGATGTGATTTTCCTTGAAACCGATGTCCCTCCTGTCAAGGTACATGCTGTTTGCTCAGATGTGGGTCACATTTTGATAATCATTTAACCTTTATTTATTCTGTGCACCCCATGGTGTGGATAATCATCTCTGATTGCCAGAGGAGATCCACAGAACACAGTGTGGAACCCGAGGACCACTTCTCACCAGAATTCTCCTCTAGGGATGGATGTATCAATTTAAATGGAAAGTTACTCATAAATCTGCTTCGTAGACAGAACTGGCATTTTTAATTAACAGCAAATAGAAAAATGGGAGAATTTTTGTTATATTTTCACTTCGGGAGTTCTGAGGAAGGGCCCCTCCCACCCCTTTGTCTTTTGCTCACTGCCGTAGTTATATTTTGATTATTTCTCTACTTGACATAAATATGCTTGAGTTCATCTATTTTTATAACAGGATTAGAGAGATCAGGGAATTAAGAAGAGTAAAATAGTGCAATGGCTTTTCAGATTTCACTGGTGAAGCCCTGCATCTATTCATAAATGAAATTTGACATTTTTGATTTCATTTAATTTGTATTATTTATCTCTGAAATGATTTTTAGGCCTTGATATGAAGTTTATGGTGGCTTGATAAAAATAAATTAGAATGCTTCCTGTATTCTTTTATTTCCAGCTTAAATAGTATTTAAATAGTATTAAAATTATGTGTTATTTCTGCTTGATTCCTGAACATTTTTTTAGTAATCTCTTTAATTTTAAAGAGAACTTTGTACATTTTGTTATTTTTTTCCAAAGATCTGGTTCTTGGATGTATTTATCAATTTTCTACCAGATAACTTTCAAAACATGTATATTATTCTTAATAAAAATGTTACTTGAATTTTAGGCTCTTACCTATGAATATTTTCTTCTTAGTGTGCAAATCAAAAAACCCAGTCAAGGGAAATAATACAGCAAGAGAATAGATTGAAGGGCATTCAGAGAGGTCCTTTTATTCCAAAGCATCAGAGAGCAGGGCGAGTGGGCATTGTGGCCTCGCTTACACTTCTGCTTAACACTGAGCTGGACCTTGGCGTTATGCCCTCAGCTTACGTCAAGAAATGCTCTGAAGAAATGGAGGTTTTGCATGGGTATTGCTGAAGATACTGTATTCTATTTTCTCAGCATCCTCTATATGAAGACCTAGACAAGACCTTTGATTTAGACCAGTGCTGTCCACATGTGCCTACTGAGTACTGGAAATATGGCTGGTGCAACTGAAGAACTGGATTTTATTTAACTTTTAATTAACTCAAATTTAAAAACAAATACTAAGCAATGGGAAAACATTTAAGTATGTTGGAACATTTTGGGTATGCCAATCTACTTTTTCAACCATGCATCTTATGAAATCTAAATATAGATTAAGTATTTCTGATGAAAATCTAGCCTCTCTATTGAGATGCACTATGAGTATAAAATATACATCATATTTTGAAGACAGCATGTAAAATGCAAAAAAAAAATTCTCATTAATAATTTTGTACATTGGTTATGTGTTGAAATGATAATATTTTGGGTATATTGGGCTAAATAAAATGTTATTAAAATTAATGTCACTTCTTTTACAGTTTTAAATGTGGCTGTTAGAAAATCAAAAATGACATATGTGACTCACATTGTATTTTTATTGGACAGCTCTGATAGAGAATAAAATTCCAGGAAGAAACTTTGTTTCTTCTGAGGAATTAGTATGTACTTTTTTCTTTTCTCAAAGACAATGTAAATGTCATAATCAAATTAATTTCTTGAAATAGGCAAATCCTTGGCCAGCAGAATCCCCCAGCTCTATTTTTGACTCATTTCCTCTAGATTGTATCACATCTTCATCTGATCCTGCTACCCCCACTCTTATCTTCCTGGTGTGCCTATATTTTCCCTTGCCATGATTTAATTTAGTTTTCATTTGCCTAATTGGTCATGTTGCATATATTATTGTGAGCAACACTAACTCATGCTACTGAAGGCAGATTTTGCCTCAAGTGCTTCTCTGGGAACCTGTCCACATTATCAAGATGGCAGGATGTGAACAATGGTGCAATGAAACCCTTACATTTGAAGTGAAGAAGATAGAAATGCAAAAGGACTGGCATTCTGAAAGCCCGATGCTCCATATGGTTCAACACAAGTCTATTTCTAAACACCACTCAGGTTTGTGGTCAGTGTTTGGATATCTATAAATCTTCCCAGGCGTGTTTTTTAATAGAATAACCTAGCCTTTCACTAATTGAATGTCGCCAGTGAGCTGAATGTTATCATAAGGGAATGATTTCCTGCTGTTGGATAATGCTGAGAAGAAGCCTAAATACATGAATGCAACATGAAAGATGTTGATAATATGGACACAAAAGGCTACCGTGATTGATTGGCCATTATACAGAATTTATAGTATTTCCATCTTTTTGTCTAGTGAAACCCAGCTGAATGGTTCCCTATAATGATTGTACTTTGGGATATGTTAAAAGAACAGCTAGCCTTACAATAAACTAAGCTATGCTACTAAAATGACCCAAGACTTTGGAGTCACAAAGACATAAGTTCAAATTCCAATTCTCCAAGTTCTAGCTTAGTGACTTTTGAGAAATTACATAAATCTTCCCTGGGCTTCATTTTCTCTTGTGTGAAATGGAGATGATGCTGGCTATCTCATGCATCTGCGATGAAGCCATGTGTGAGTATAAAACTTGAGGCTGTGTCTGGCACATAATAGGTGCTCAAAATTGCATACTTCTCTCCTCTTTCCTCCTCATTCCTCACTATTTGCCAGACCACCTCTTATGTGCCGACACATGAGTTTCATAGCTACTGTTACCTCCCCTGACTACTGCTTCTAACATCATTTTCCTACTCATTAACGTTTAGTATTTACCCTGCACCAGACGCTTTACTCTTATCTCCCCATACAAGCTTTTGAACAGACAAAGACATCAAAGCTTAGGAAGGTTAAATAACTTGCCTAGGAAAGTGATTATTCCCTCTTATAGTTAGAAATAGAACTGAAATTCAAAAGTATGCCTGTCTGACTCCAAAGCACATGAACCTTCCATCAAACACATTAGTAGCGACTATCCGTTGACTTCAGTTTTCCGAAACATTGATTACTAAAAAGGTTCTGAAATTCCAGGGCAATTCCTCTAAGGAATTTTGCCTGTATTCTAGGAGTTGCCACTCCATGATTGGCGGGGGCCAGTCTAGCTCGTGGCTGAGCTACTTCTTTCCGGTGAGGACCAATGAGATAAAATTGTTTATTTGGAAAGCAGCACATACATTAGCTAACTTTAATTATTATGAACATAGTAAAGTTATTATTGTAATACTGTATTTACGATATATAAGTAATATTGTAAAGTCTTGCATTAGGCACTGGAGAGAGAGTAAGGAATGAGTGGATGTTAGAGCTCTTCTGGAAATCAAGCTTCGAGAGAGGAGAGAAGTGGCTGAGGTGTGGTAAGGCGCGGAGGGGGCACTCGTGTCACAGAGAAGGGGCAGGTGTTTAAGGAATGGTGGAGATACCAGAAACCCACTCCTTTCTTCACACTGCCTCACATAGGAGAAGTTCAAAAATTATTTGTCGACTAAACAAATACAATTTTTCAAGAATTGGTTCTTCCCCCAAAATGCACCCCATAACAAGATTCATCATTGAGTTGTTTCCCAATCCCATTGAAGGCATGATGCTCAGTTAATGGAGTTGAGAATGCTTAATGAGTCTCTCTCGCGAAAGACTTGGGATATTACGGTCAAGGATAGATGAAAAGTCAGGTTTAGAAGATTCTAAGAATGCTCCTTCGTAAAAACTGCAAACATAAATATCAGTTTGCCTTGCCTATTGTCGTAAATCTTGCTTGTTTTTATAATATGGATTTTGAGATCTACGTGTAGAGGACACTTGTCACAAATAAGTCTTACTATTATTGGCCAAGGGGTGGGTGCTGCTCACTGAGTCTGGGGCAGAAGAATAAGCCCCAGAATTATTACTGCCTGCAACATGTTCTGCAAAACTCATGCTAACATTTATGTCTGACTCTTGTTTTCAGGGTTTCACTTTACAACCATTTCTTGTTCACTGCCATGTGGACATGTACAGTGAAATGCTGAGTTTAGAAGTCCCATTGTGGAGTGCTGGGCCATTTTTAATCACTCACTATCTTTTTCTAAGTAAAAGTCAATGTTTCATCATTTTGAGAAGACATTTAAGAGTTTAAATATGTGCTCTTACTTATTACAATTGCCACTTTATTGCTTGGGGGAAATTTATGTAAGATATTTTAAGAAAAACAGCAGATTGATCCCCAAGAGGAAAATAACATTTTGCTGTAAACCATTTTCACTGCAAACCTTGGAGCGAAATTCTTACGGTGTTTCTTTTACCCTCTGGGTTCCTGAATGAATTTCGACTATACTCAGCATAACTTGGTTTTTGTGATTTTATGAGCTAGTCTCACATGAGCTAAGTTGGATACCCTTTCATCACGGAGAAAATTTAGAAAAGCAAGTAATTTCTGGTTGGGTGCCTTGGTGCTGTGTTTTACATGGAGCAGGAGGAAAAGGGGTGATGAAAGAGGCTTTGTGTGAAACCACAGGGATTGACTGGGTCCCCCAACACGCACATCACCATGGCGACATGCTTCCGCTGCTTAGAAAAAGTTGATTCAAAGAGCTGTTTGAGTTGGGGAGGGCAACACTCATTGATTCTCTTTTGTCCTTGAAAGTGTTTTTATAAGAAAAATTTTGCATTTTAAACATTTTTAAGCATACAGTTTGGGGGCATTAATTATATTCACAATGTGCTGCAACTATTGCTACTATTTTCTAAAGTTTTTTATCACTCAACCTCCCAATCAGAAATCTGTAACCATTAAGCAATAACACTCCATTTCCCCTCCCCCCAACCCCTGGAAACCTCTAATCTGCTTTTCGTCTCTATGAATTTGCCTGTTCTAGATATATCGTATAAGTAGGATCATACGATATTTGTCTTTTTGTGTCTGGCATAGTTCACTTAGCAGGTTTTCAAGGTTCATCTATGTTGTACCATCTATCTGAACTTCATTCCTTTTTATAGCTGAATAATATTCCATTGCATGCATATAACACATTTTGTTTGTCTGTTCATCTATTGATGGATACTTGGGTTGATTGCACCTTTTGGCTACTGTGGGTCATGCTGCAGCAAACATCAGCATGCAAATATCTGTTTGAATCCCTATTTTCAATTCTTTCAGGTATATGATTAGGGGTGGAATTGCTGGGTCACACAGGAAATCTATGTTTAGCTTCTTGAGTGATTATTAAATTGTTTCCACAGCAGCTTCACCATTTTACTTTGCTATTAGCAATGTGCAAGGGTTCCGCTTTCTCCACATTTGCATCAACATTTGTTATTTTTTTTTTTTTTGTCTTTTATTATAACCATCTTAGTATGTGTGAAGCGACGCCTTACTCTGGTTTTAAGTTGCATTTCTCAGATGACTAACTGTGCCAAGCATCTTTTCATGTGCTTATTGGCCATTTGCATATCTCCTTTGGCAAAATGTCTATTCAAGTGCTTTGCCCATTTTTAAAATTGTGTTGTCTTCTCACTGTTGAATTATGAGAGTTCTTTATATACTCAGGACATTAAACTTTTATGAGATTTGTGAGTTGCAAATATTTTTTCCTATTCTGTATGTTTTCTTTTCACTTTCTTGATAATGTCCTTTGATGTACAGAGGGTTTTTTATTTTCATGAAGTCTAATTCATCTGCTTTTTCCTTTTGTTGTTCATACTTTTGTTTTTATATTGAAGAATCCATTGGCAAATCCAAAGTTATGCAGATTCACGCCTATGTTGTCTTCTAAGAGTTTTATAATCTTAGCTTCTATGTTTAGGTCATTGGCTCATTTTCAGTTAATTTTTGTATATGACGTGAGATAAGGGCCCAGCTTCGTTCTTTTACCTGTGAAAATCTACTTGTTCCTCCTCATTGACTTTTTATTCTTCTCCCAAATATGTCTTTAAAACTTTAAGGATTAGTGTTCACCAACACAGAAAAAGGAGACAACATAAACTTCTCATTACCGCACACTTTAAGGGTAGGACATTTCTGACATTTATCTGTTCCAGACAGGAGCAGCGTCCATAAACGGCTTTTCCTCAGTAAGGACAGAAAAACGTAACTTCCTTCTCTGAGGGGACTTCCCTGTGAAAGACAGCACTTTATGGGACTATAAACTTTTATGGACAACTGAAAATAGAAGTTTTCCAGTGAACTTTAGGGTTGGATAGTCACCTGTACATTTCCTTTGGAATGTCAGAAATCAGCTTGACCTATGTGATTGGAAGCCACGGGTATTACAAAGATAGCTTAGCGTCCAGAAGCTAATCAATAAGTGTAAACTGATTGATGGGCTTGGGGAGAGCTGCCTCTAGCAGACTCTCACGTCCTTTTTGCTTTTGACGGCTCAGGGCCCACAACTGTGTCTATTTATCTTTCAACACTTTTCTTCGCTCAAGGAAATTTGTGGCCTTTTTTTTAGTAGAAATTTTTTCTTAATAAAGGGTAATGGTTCCTATAGGGGAAGCTTCGACTTTCCCAACTCACTTTATTGCAAGGAAACGTAATGGGCATCTATTACAGGTTAAGTGCTATGCTAGGCATTGGGAATTCTAAGAAGAATAAGAAACAATTTTCGCCCCAGGGAAACTTAGCAATGCAGTGAGGGAGATAAATATGTGTGCCTTTAGGTATACCAAACTGCTGAAGACTGAAGACAGTGCTTTCCAGAAGTACAAGAGTGGTGCCGTGCGGTGATATTTTACAGAGGTGAGACGTGTAAGTTTAACCCAGAACACCATGGTTCAGACACCAGCTTTGCAACTCACTAACAATGCGTCAGGGAGCCGATTGATTAACTTCTCTAAGCCTCGGTTTCCCGTTTGTAGATCATGTCTAATTTAGGAGGTTCTTATCGGAATTAAAAGGGAAAAACTAAGAGAATGTTTCTAATTGGCATACAGTAAACACTCAAGAGCTAATGTTTATAAGGTGCCCTGTGCAGTTCTGATCTCTCTACATGATTATGTCAAACAATCTATGGGGCAGATACTATCCCTAGTTTATAGATGAAAGCAAGACTTAGGAGATTAAGTTGTTTGCTCCAAGCCTGTAGCTAGTGAGTAGCGGCATTGGAATTTGAAACCAGGCAGTCTATTCACAGAACTTACACTCTTAACTACTATTACATACTGCATTCACTGGCACTAATAATGTCCTGCGGTTACACAGTTGAAGGAGTAATTATTTAGAGTTGGATAATCATGGAAGACTTCCTGGAGGAATTAGACCTTGAGCTAGCCCTTGAGGTATGACAGAAAAACTTTAGTTTCTCTCTCTCTCAACTCTAGTATAAACACACCGTGTTGTGTTAACACTGTGTGGATGGAGACAGTATTTTGATTGTTTTTTGTATGCCCTTGGGTTAAAACTTATCTGCCAGCTTCCTCCTGATATTTATTAAACTAGACAATACTACATTTCTCCAACCATCACATTTCACTGTTCAATACTGTGAATGACAGAGTCTCCCACAAGAGCTGTGGTGCACAGGAGAGGGTGAGGCTGCCATCGAGGTCCTGTCACTCAGGGTTACAGCTTTCATCACCTTTGGCAGGATGTGAAAATTGTAGGTTAAAAGGGGGAAGAAGTTGAATTTGCTTCTCTAGGGCCGTCCCTAGTTTTTAAATAAATACTCTTGATATTGGAGGAAATGTCAAAAATCCCTAAAACTTTGCAATCTAATCAAAATGACAACTTACACTCTGAGAATTCTGCCAAGCTATAAGTCCATCTGTTTACTTGTTGATAATACACACAGCACATGATTATGGGAATTAGTTCAATTTGTACCCAGTATGATTGTGTGAGCATATTCTTCTAAAATGATTGACAGCACACAATATATTGAGATCTTTTTATTCCCTGTATTAATATAATATGAACTGTGAGAAGATTAAAGCCTCATTTACATAACCTGAGATAAAAGGAGGTGAAATATTATAATTATCCTTTCAAGCTAAATTTTCACTGCTATTTGAATTAACCTATGCAAAGAGCAAGTTAACCCCAAGGAGAGCTGTTGCCCCATAAAATCTACTTGTGATATCAGGAGTGTTTATAAACTGGTCAGTCAATTGGCCATTTGTTACTGAGACGCAAACTGCAAGTTGGAAATGATGAAAATGAACCAGAGATTGCTATGCTGCTGTAGGGCATTTTAATTTTTCTCCAATGATGCTCCATTTTTATTTGGGTAAAATGGACAAGATTATTATAGCTGGCCATGCTTTCTTGCCTTTTTAAAGCAGTGAGATGGAAAGAGCAATGGTCTGGAATCAGAAAATGTGGGTTTCTGTCTGAGCTCTGCCGTGTGCTCATTCTAGGACTATAGGAGTCTTTTAACTCTTCTGAGGCTCAGTTTGCTTGCATTTCAACTGTTCTAGATGATATCTATAGACTAAAATGCTGCGATCCTCAAAGAAAGCTTATATATGCTTACCAGAGAGATGTATAATTAATCTGGTATTTTAAAATTCCACTGTATCACATAATCCCTAAATTCTAATATTAAATTTAAAAAGCTGGGAGCTTCTGGGTTATAAAAACCAGAATGCTCTAATGCTTGTCTTTATTTTAGCATTAGGATAAGTAACAGAAAACAAGGAAGCTACAGCTTGTCTGATGTTTTGAATCTCATTAAAATTAAATAAATTATTAAAATAAAAAAATTAGTTATTTTGTGTGATCCTGAAAGTCACAGTTAAATCCTTTGGACTTTTCAAAGAAACCAAGTTCAAAACCCATTTGTCTTAGTTAAGTATTTCTGTTTACCAGATCACCCCAAAAGGTAGTAGTTTAAAATACCAACATGGATTATTTCACAATTTCTGTGGGTCAGGAATCTGGGCTTTCTGGTTCAAGGTCACGTGGTTGCGTTCATGATGTCAGCTGGAGCTTCGGCGTCACCCGAAGGCTCAACGAGGAGAGGGTTCATTTCTGGTTCAAGTATGTGGTTGTTGGGTGGATTTAGTTTCTTGCAGCCTGTTGGAATGAGGGCCTCTGTTTATTGCTGGCCATTGGTGGGAGGCCTCTCTCAATTCTCTGCTGCGTATACTTCACGGGGCAGCTCAAACCTCAACGTCACTCTCTGGACGAGCAAGAGAGTGACAAAGAGTGAATCCCCAAGACAGAAGGCCTCAGTCTTTCTAAAACCCGATCTCAGAAGTGACTTCCTATTGTTTGGACAATAGTCTATGAATTAGAAGCAAATTGACAAGTTTACGTCATCCTCAAGGAGCGGGGACTACGTCAGGATGTGAATCCCAAGAGGCAGAGACCACTGGGACCGTCTCAGAGCCTGTCTGCAACAACGCTGAGTATTCTTTCGCCTTATTTATTTCAGGAAAGTAATTACAGATACTTATTCAGTATCTTTTACTGACATGGAAATAATAATCTTTACAATGAGATGCCATTGATTTAGAGATGGGACATTTCAGTCCTACCCTTGAAATATGTAAAATAGTGGTAATTTCAATGACTTTAGGGGATGGTGGATGTATGAATATTAATTATCAAATTATGTCAGGGGTATGAATGACAAAGCAAAGGTGGGTCATCTTGTAAACTGAGGTAAGGCTTCTGGGTCAGCTACAGTAGGTTGTAATCATAGTTTATCAATCTTCTCTTTGTCCAGAAGTCACATGAAAGAAAACTAGTATCTTTCACCTTCATTATTGCTTGTAGCTGTTTCTGTACTAGGCATGGTGAGGAATGGTGTTATTTCTGGGCCAAAGAGCTAAGTGGACACCACCGTCTCTGTGTCTGCCCCTTTCTCCTTCTCACATTTTCTTCTTCTCTGCCAACCCCTGCTGGCAAGAAATGATCTGAAACCAGTAACTTGGAGTCACATCCAAGTATTAGCCCATCCAGTGATATTTGCCTGTTAAGTTTGGCTTCGTGAAATGAAAAGCTTTGTCTGTGGTGAAGGAATTTCAGTGAACAGGTGGGAAAGATGTTTCTCTCCAGAGGGAGCCTGCAGAGGAAAGAGGCTTCGGTTCACATGTTTGGTAAGCAATCGCCTCCCCTCCTAAAGGTGAGGTCCTCTTTCCGTTTCCAACCACTGTCATGAGCAGTTGTGCTGGGCTGAAGATCACTATATTTCTGGGACATGGTAGCTATAACCTCTGTTTTCTTTTAAAAAAACAAACCTAGTGCTTAGCTCTCGTGCATTTTGGAGGAAAGAAGGAAGGAAAAATATTTAATTGCTGGAGAAGAGCAATTCTGTTTTTTAGCTGAGTGGAGATTTCTGAGACAGACAGAAATTGTGGGAAATAGTGAATAAGGTGGACTTGGCGATGGGGCCAGAAAGGAAGGAAATTGACGTAAATTATATGCCATATATTTAGTAATTTTTAAATTTTCATTATTGAAAAGTAAGTAGTATTATTTCCCATTTTTAAGTGAGAAAACTTGGACTTACAGAGGTTGGGTGATTTTCCACATCCTTAAAATGCAGCTGGTGTTAGTCCCTGTCTCACAAGGTTGTTGTGGGAATTAAATGGGTTAAAACATAAAAGCACTTGGCAAATGCCTGCTGTTATCATTACTATTACTGCTACTTCCCAAGGTCGCAGAGTCAGGAATTATCAGGGTAAGAATATGCATCAGGATACCTGACTCAATCTTTTCTGCTTCCTCTAAAATCAGCAGTTGATAGTTAGGGCTGGGAGGTTGATTCAAGTGGGTGAGAGAGTGAGGAAGGCAGGGGAAGAGTTGCAAGTCATGGAGGACACGGCTGTGAGAAGGTTCATGTGACAAGAGCAACTGAAGAGTGGGACTCAATGTAAGCAGACATGAATTGCTGGAGGGTTTTAAAGTCAACTGTGATTTATTTGAATTTCATATGATATTGAGCGCCATGGGAGGATGTTGGGAGCGTGCATTTTTCTGGTCAAAGCAGGGGTAAGGAAAGGTTTTAGAGGTGACATTCTCAGCTACTATTAATAATGAAGGGAGGACAAAGTTTCCTTTTAAAAGTAAACCAAGACCTGGAATAGGAGAATATAACAGGCAGGCAATAACTTATAATGGGCTGAATAAATATTGGGCTACAAGATGCCTCAGTTCTTGGCCATATTTTCGTCCTAGACTTAGAGTGCATGGTAAACTCTGTAGAAATGGTGTAGTTGCCACCTGGGGATGGTACCTCAGCACTGTGGAAACGAGTGAATTTGCATGGAGCCACAAATCCAGTAAGACTCTCCAACATACCTTCCTGGTCTTACATTTGTAGTAATGAGGACCAAATGAGGTGCAGCTCCCTACGAAAGATTGCATTAATGGCATAGATGAGGTTTGCAGAATTGGAAAAGTGGAATCAGCCATAGAGGTTGGGTGGCTGTCAGCCTGAAAGTGTGGTGAAAAAGTTTATGATTCATGACTTCATGACTTGCACTGGGGCTGAGATGGGTGAATGTATATTAGGGGCAATAGAAATCACTGCAAGGGGGAGGGAGGATGCCTGCAGCTACAGAAAGTCCTGAAGGGACTCAAAGGGGCCTTTAACCTAAGCTGCATATTTGGGCTTTGTTTCGCGGGAGAGAGGGGTAAATGCCATGCTCCTGTTCTCTCCTCTGATTATGGAGAGGGATGAAAAAGTCCTCTGTTTGCATGTACTAATTGTGTCCTTTCCAAGGGGAACATTGCCTTCTTTCTGCAGGGTAACAATTTTGTCAAGATGCTAGGCCATGGGGAAATGTGTGATGTTTGCCTGTGCCTTCCTGAGAGCCTACTAGACTGAGTGAGTGATCTCTTGTTCTCTGCTATGGTCTGAATGTTCATGTTCCCCTAAAATCCGTATGCTGAAGCCCTAGTCCCAAATGTGAAGACATTATGAGTTGGGGGCTCCTAGGAGGTAATTAGGTTATGAGAGCAGAGCCCTCATGAATGAGATTGGTGCCTTAGATACCCTAGACAGCTGTTTTGTGAGAAGATGCTATCCATGCGAAATAGGCTCTCACCAGACATGGAATCTGCTGGCACCTTGATCTTGGACTTCCCAAACTCCAGGACACTGAAAAATAAATGTTTATTGTTTATAAGCCACCCAGTTTATAGTATTTTTTGTTATAGCAGCCCAAATGGACTCAGATATCCTCCCTCAGGCCTAGGCAATTTCTGAGCTAATCCTGAACCAGGTAGGAAATGTATCGACCTCCTCCACTCCCCTGCTGATGGGGTCTGGAATAAGTTCTGCTGCTGTGGATACAGCATCACAAGCAACAAGGATGAGTCTTGCCTCAAACGTTTTGAAGGACGCTGTTTGCTGTATCCTGCTTGCTGGGTGTCTTCTGAATGGACAGATTGCTAGCAACCTGCTAGAATCATCAACAGTGTTCAAATGGAAGCATTTGCTTTTGTTGCTTGATGCCCTGTTAGATCCCTTCGAATACTGGCAACTGCTTGGACAATTGTACTTCATGTATATTTTCTTAGTTCTTGACTCTACAAGTTAGGCTTTCTTGCCAGTTTCAGGGTTTAGGTTGCACAAATCTCAATATTCTGAAGGTACCAGAGCCCACTGGCATGATGAAAAGAATGACAAAGAATGAGAATAGCTTATTCTGGGCTTCCTAACCCCTCTCATCTCATGATAACATTTATTCTGTCAAGGCATCCTGGGATAAGTAAACTGATCTATCTGGAAGTTCTGGTCTCCCAGGCTCCATCCTTGAGGACCAAAGAGATTAATATCATACTACCTTTCATACTGGTTGGGAAGTTGTGGCCTACTTTATCATGGACAATATTCAACTTATTTGAAGGATGTGGCCTAAGGCACCTACAATTTTTCACAAATGAGTGTTTATAGGTGTGGGCTGTTGTGGCCGCTCCCTTTTTTGATCACTATTTCCTACTTTTTCTGAACCCATCTTACTTAGTTCATTCATCTTCCCTTTGCTTCTTTAATTCCCACTTCTCTCCCTTGGCCAACTCCTGTTCACTTGTCCACCATCTCCTAGTCCATTTCCACCAGCTGCCATTAGGAGCACATTCCTTTGTCTGGAATGTTCCCTTTGACTCACTCTGCTCACCTGGGGGCTTTTGGAAGGCAGCATGGGGTGGTGGTTCAGCTCAGTGGAAACAGCAAAGGATTTTGAGTAACACTGCCTGAAAATTGAATTTCAGGTCCACTATTTAGCCTTGGGCGAGTCACCTTTATATAAAATGGAATAATAATAGGTCTAAAAAGATAATATAGTTAAAATGGTAGACACAGCTCAATAAATATATTATTATTAATTATATATCTACCTGTCAATAGGTAACACTGTGTTGGACTAGAGTTGGCATTCAGCCTCTAATAGAATTTGAAATCCTGCCTTGGTTCTCTGCCCCCAACCAAAAGGTCTTGTGTACTCGAATTGCTATTTCCAAGTGCATGCATTAAAGTTCATGTTCATTGCTTACATAAGGGATCTGGAGTGTATTTACCCTTCTGTAATTCTAACAACCATGGTGACTTTGTGTCAGTCACAGTAGAATATTATGGAAGCATAAACCGAGAGCAGCAAAGGGCCAGATGACACCGGCAATGTCCTGAAAGGAGGAAGGAGCCAGAAAATATCTAGAAAATTGATGTGAGAACTGTGACAACTGGGGTGACAGTTTTGGCTGCAAAGCATGCTGGGATGTCAATAGCAGACAATCCAGAAAGAGGAAGAAGTTGGGCCGCATAGGATTGGGGTAAGGAAAAATGTACCAGGATCTAAGCAGTGCGAAAAGGCTAGTCTCAATTTTCCCATCCAGTGCCTGTTTGGCTGCCCACGGTAATTCCAGCATGGCTGTGCTGGTGTGGAAGAAACGTGACGGGTCACAAAATGAACGTTTGCATGCTGCCTGCGAATCCTGGCAGGGATAGTGTTAATGTCTTTATTTTCTGGACTAGGACTCTGAATTTTAGGGCATTTAAATAACTTTGTTTAAGGTCAAACATCTTGTGAGTGGAAGAATGAGCAGTCATTCATGTCAGTCTGTCTTTAAAGTCAATTCTTTATTGCTACATCACACTGTCTTTCTGGCAGCAGCTGAGCCATCAGAAATAAGTTAAATTATATCCAATGAACTATGCTTAATAATGTAGGCAAGAAGGTAATACACTTTAGGCACTTTAGACATATTTAAACATAAAGCTGACACTTAATCATGTAAGGTTTGGGTATCTGGATAAATCACTTAGGTGGACTAGACAGATAGAAAAAAGAAGCTATTTGTAATGCTTCATCATATCAGGTGGCATCCTAAGCAATTCCATCAAATATTGACTGTCACTTTCAATTCTGTGGGGCAAGTAGCAACATCAGCCTTTTGCTTCTCTCTCGGTAGAGACCCATTCACTCAGTCTTGTATCTCTATAGAACCTCTCAGCCCATGTTTCAGATCCAAAAACTTTGTTTGTGGGCTTTAAGGTGATTATGCTTTTTCTTAAAACAATATCAAGGATATAAAAATTTCAGTAACTGAAGTTTTACAGATCCAGATCTGTAATTTATACAGCACTGTGAGAATGCCTTTGAATTAACCTGTGAAGTGTTGAACAACTGTGTCTATTACAAGGTTATGGATACTTATTCTGAATTTTTTATCTGATATCATTGGTTGGTCACTTCTGTTCTCGCAACCCAATTTTCCCCTTCAGTTGTGTACTTTTTTCCTGGCATAACATCAGTTTCTTCAGCACTGCATTTTTGATTTGCCCATGAAATAAAGGCCTGTGCTCCTCCTAAGTAATACTCTAGACAATTTTTTCCTTTCCTTTGAAATGCCTTGATTGTCTCCGAAATGATTCTGAGGCTCTATATAGTGTTCATTTCATTTGCCCATGGACAATTAGATAATTTTCTGAAAACACGGAATAGTAAGGATGGTTACGCACTCCTACTATTTAGCTTTAGAGCTAGTATCAAAGTCCAAATTCTGCTGAGACATATTCTAAAGAGTCTTTCTAATCTCTGTTAAAATAACAAGGCAGATTATTTTAAAAACAGCCATTTTGCTTTTGAATGCTGTCTTTCAGC
Source organism: Indri indri (assembly GCA_004363605.1). NCBI lineage: Eukaryota > Metazoa > Chordata > Mammalia > Primates > Indriidae > Indri > Indri indri. Next base: position 17,611 of record RJWJ010013311.1, read on the forward strand.
CATTTACCAATGTCTTCCTTCCTTCCTTCCTTCCTTCCTTCCTTCCTTCCTTCCTTCCTTCCTTCCTTCCTTCCTTCTTCTTTCCTTCCCTCCTTGATCCCTTCTTCCTTCCTTCCACAAATAGTCACTAAATACCTACCCTGTGGCAAACCTGCTCTAGTCTCTGGTATGTTTGAGGAAGAATGAGGTGGCCACTATAGCTGGAGCAGAGAGGATGGGGAGGAGATGGTAGGAGATGACACCAGAGAGATGGAGAAATGACAGATAACAAGATCCTGCAGGGCCTTTCAGGCCTTCACAAAATTGTCAACATTTGCTCTGATGAGACGGAGGCCATGGGACAGTTTGAGCAGAGGACTGACATCATCTAGCTTACAACATCACTCTGTTTGTGTGTTGGGAATAGACTGTAGAGGGAACAGAGGTAGAAGCAAGAAAATTAATTAGGAGACTTTTGTAATAATTCAAGCAAAAAATGATGGGTGTTGGACCAGTGTGGAGACAGTGAGAAATGGTAAGATTCTGGATGTGTTTTGAAGGCAGAATTGACAGAATTTGCTAATAGGGTGCATGTAGGGTATGAGGAGTCAGGAATGATTCCAAGGAGTTTGGTCTGAGTAACCACAAAAAGGCAAAAGTTATAAAAGTTCAGTTTTGGACATGTTGGGTTAGCGATGCCTATTAGGTGTCCAGGTAGAGATGTTATCCGTGGAGTTGTATTTGTCACTTTAGAGTTGATAGGTGAGTTTGCATTAAAGATAACCATTTGGGAGCCTTTCATGCATAGTTAGTATTTAAATATATGGAATTGCATAATATCTCTAAAGAGGTGACTAATGATAGGAAAGAGAAGTTCAAGGACTGTTGGGAAGTTAGGGAGATGAGGAGAAGGCAGCCAAGATGACTGAGAAGAAGTGGCTGAGTGAAGGAAGCATTTCAAGGAGGAGAGAGGAATAAACTACAGCACATGCTGCTGTTAAGTCCATTGAAATAAGGACTGAGAACTGCTAATGGACAATTAATATTGAGAATGAGTAGACATGGCAAGAGCAGACAATTACATTGAGGTGTGCTGCTAGAATAGGTGCAAAAAGTAGGCTAGTTGCTGGAAGAGGATAAGAATTGAATAACTCAACTGCCATTCATAGCTTCTAAGAGGACTACATAACCTGTACATTCTATTTATTAACCCTGTGAGATTCACTGATTATCAACTTTGAGTTTTCAGGTCTAGAAACTTTTGTGATGAAGGATTTCTGCTAAGAGAACATTTCTGTGCTTAATCAGACCATTTAGAACTTAATCTCATTAGGGCCCTGATAAGAAGCATTAAATATGTTTCAGCTATTTTGATTGATATTTTTTCATTAAATTACAAATTTATTTCTTCAAAAATATTTATTGAGCACCTACTATGTATGTGTGAGTCAATCGCTATGTACAGAAAGATGGGTGAGGTGTAATCTTGAAAGGATAAACATGTAAACAAATAATGACAGCACAAATCAATTTGGCCTATACTGGAGGTACATTCAAGTCTCTGTAGTCACAGTAAGTAGCAGAACACAGCAGAAGGAGCAGCAGAAAGATTTGTAGGGCCAGTCACTAGGAGGAGAAATGGGATTTAGACCTCGAATAGGAAGTTGGCTTAGATAATGTTGAGAGGTCCTTGCAAAGCTGAGCTTCATGAAAACCATCAATGCAATTCCACCTTCAGGCACGAGGAGTCAGGCTCACATATCTACAGGAAAATATCAGGATACTGGAGACAGGTTGTGCCCCCCTGTGGGTATTGAACAGGGCTAGAGTAAGGCTAATTTGTGCCCTATGCATTGCTCAACAATGGTTCCTCCAGCCCTAGCATGGCTTAAAATCAAGAGCATGAGGGTCTGTTAGACAAATCCACTTGTGAGTTAAATGCTAGTCTCATCCAATCAGCTGTGTTTATGCTGGAAGGGAAGCAGAAACTCTCACTCCATGAGATAAAAATGAATGTGATTTCTGATGACACCTTCCAACAAAAGTTTTAAACTTTCACTCCTCACCATGTTCAAGAAAACATTTCTTTTTGGGCAGTGCACATTGGAAGTCAAACACACCAAGAAGATAATAATAAAAAATTCCACTGAAGTTGAGCATGACAACGACATAAGCATGAACTTATTTTGCCTAATGGTTAATCCAGGGCTGGTGTTTAATGCTGATAGAAAGCAACGTAAGTCAGATTTGAAGCATGGTTTAAGGAGACCATTATTATATGTGGCTGAGCCTAGAAGGAAGGCCAGAATAATCATGGCATGGGGTAACTTGAAAGGGTACAGATCTGAGTAATGACAAACCATTTTCCCCTGTTGTATGCTAAGAGCTCATGTCCTGGCAATTACTCCTTTGGAGGACAATACCACCGCCACCTCCCCTCCAACTATAGGAAGAAGAGAAATTAACTTTTTATAGAAAACTTACTATATATTTGACAATGTTCTAAGAATTTATCATGAATTATGTCACTGGATCCTAATAATACATTTATGATGTCAGGAATATTGCCAGACATACTTTGCAGATGAGGGAATCGAGATTTTAAGAAGTCAAATGGAGCAGGGATGTGAATCTAGGTGTGTTTGGCTCAGTCTCCTCACTACACAGTTGTTATGTCCACAATGCATCTTTGTTGCTATAGTGTGAGCTCAGCAGAATTGCATCTAGTTGCCCTTTGCAAACCTCCTGATGCCTAACATAAGATCTTGAAGGTAGTAAGTTTGTTGAGTGAATGAATGGAGCCAGCAACTGCAATTACAAACACTTTTTCTTGTAATTCCTAAAGTATTGCATTTGTAATGGAACTCTTAAAAAAGGGCAATAATAAAGAAATAAAAGACTGAATATCTAAAATGTTACTTTAGCCATCATCTTATTTATTTTTAATATTGGTCTGGGATTTCTCATTTAGAAAGGGACAAGTCTCATTAAACAAGAATCCTGAAACAACCAGCATGCAATATATATGTGTATATATACATATTCTTTCATGTGGTGATGCTTAGTGTGTTTAATTTGTATCTCTAATAAAGAATTAAATTGTTTAGTGACCTGGAAGTTAAAAATTTTTTCTGTACCAAGACAAAAATTATCATTTCCAAACTGAGTGTGAGTAAATGTTCCCTGGTTATTACTTAGTTCTTTACTAGTTGAATGTCAGAAATTTGTATTTTCTGGATTAATTATTAGTCTAGGCAAAGACTATGTGCTGTCATGCTTCACAATTAATACTCAGACTGTTTTGAAAGAAAGATAATTTGGTGTTTTGATAGGGAGATAATTTTGTATTTTCTGGCTCATTCTTCAGGGATAAAAATAAAGCAGAGAATATGCACTTCTAGATTTTATTGCAGCAGATACAGCAGTTGATTAATTAAGTTGTCACCTAACTATAAACAACCTATGCCAGTTATTTTACAACTTTAATAAAGTTTTTGAAATTTACATCAAAATTTTAATCAACGTTACATGTATTATTTATAATACCCGGGTAGTATCAGTGCAGTGTATTTATAAGCATTGCACACTGGTGCAGAATTTCAAACTTGATTCTTCATTAAATTTTAATTCCTGAACTTAGCTCCTCTAGGTGAACACAGATAGGAAATAACAAAGTCCTCACCCATCTTAGAAATGAAAATGCTTCCCAGGCAGTTCAGGGTTTCCTCAAGCCCAAGGGGAAATGTCTAATGGGCACCCTGAAATTCCCCAAAGACTTTGACACTTCCTTTCCATTTTTCCCTGTTGGATTGCTGAGTTTACCAATATTCCTGTACACTCAGCATTGTTCCAGCTAACTAGGGGTAAAAGTGCTTTACAAAAACACCAAATATAACGGAGGAAATAGATTATCCAAAGTCAAAGCATGATGGGAGAGAAATTCAGGAAACAGCAGGAAGGGATTGAGTAGGTGGAGGAATATATCTGACACATAAAAAATTCATGATGAGCCTTCCTAAGCTGCTCAAACGAAAAATGATTAAGGCAAAACTAATGTCTTCATGTCATTTAGAGGAGGAAAGACATACTTTTTAGAGATGACTTTAATTTTATTCTTAGAATTTATGTGCAGGGAAGGGAATGTGGGAAATGCAATTAAAATAAAATTTTCGTTCAACATGTGCTGTTTAGATTGGCACTCATATTAATTTAAAGAACAGGAAGATTATCATCAAATATTTAGCATCCTTTTGTGTGAGTATAACAAGTTCAGTAAACACAGTCTCCAACTTTTAGGAGTTATCTCTCTAAGGCAGAATTAAGATATGGAGGCAGAAATCTGACCATTTAGAGACAGGGACAATATTCGCTATGACTTGAGATAAGCAGAATAAACAAACCTCTACTTATGCAGGAACTAGGCATGCTGGTTTGAAAAGCAGAACTTTAAAGCCTGAATATAGCACAAACATGCTTTCCATGGGATAATTATGCTGCTCATTTTAAAATAGCTTTGGAATGATGAAAGTCCCTTTTCAAAGATTACTGACACCTTGGTTAATATTGAAAAGCCAAAACGCTGTTTCTCAAATTTGTCAATAGGCAAATAGCTTCACTTTTGGAATAAATAATAAACACTTTTCCCAAAAAGATGCAACGTACATAATGCCTTTGCTTTTTGTCTAATTTAACTGATTAGTAAGTAACTACTGAATGCTCTGAGGATGTAACAATTCCTTCAAATTTCCACTGCAGAGGTTGACTGGACATTAGCAGGTTGTGGGCCACATGGCCCTCGAGATACATTAATGGTTTGTTTGGCCCAGAAAAAGTGTTTTTGATTTTCTGTTAAAACAAACATTTAAAAATTGTGACATTTTGTCCAAATATCTAGATTTATGGTTTCTCTTGAAAAATGCATCTCTGCCATATTTTCACACAGCCCTGGATCAGCTGGAGCCAAGAAATGGCTGCCTTTTTAGATTCTGAAATTCTCCAGTTTCCTGATATTTCTCAACATTTTTATCATTATCGTTCTCCTAAGGAGCAATTGAAGATATTATTCCCCCTCCTAATTGCCTCTCTATATCCAAGAAGCTTTAACATCATGAATATACTGTGTATCTGTTTAGGTAAGGTGGCCCTTTGGAAGACCACAAATGATTTACCTAAGAATTGTGTACTCTCAAGAACCGATTCTTGCCCCCTTGGGAGTGATGTCACCACCATGGAGAGCATGCTGCTCTAAACGCTGTGGTTCTTCAACACTGAGACAGTGTGTGTTTTGTGGGACTGAAAATAAAGTATGACAAAATTAGAGCACCATAAATCCTACATTTCCCCTGCTTTACTCTTTAAAAGCCTGGCCTCTGTAGACGTTTAAGCTTATAATCTCTGCTTCATATGGGATAGAAATAATTTCTGAGACCTCTAAGAACTTATAAGTTAACTCATTTGTCTGAATACTTTGTGCTAGATGGTCATGGTCCTGTAAACTGAGCTGTAGAGTGGGCATTTCTTTCGTGATTTCCTTAGGTGAATGCAAGATAGGTGCTTTTTATTTCAGAAAGAAGATTATTGGGAATGTATTCTGTTCTTTTTTTTTTTTTATTTTATTTTATTTTATTTATTTTTTATTTTTTATTTTATTTTTTTTTTATTGTTTGTTGTTTATAGGGGTACAGGTGTTTAGGTTACGTATGATGCCCTTGCCCCCCCTTCTCCCCAAGTCCCAGTCCCAAGCATGTCCATCTCTCGGAGGGTGCGCATTGCACCCTTTGTGTATGCATATATGATCAAGTGAATTTCTCCATTTAACTGATCATGGTTGTGTTCAACAAATATTTATTGAAACTTACAGTATGCTAGGTCATTATCACCAGCAGAATGCTATGCATCACGAGCTGAGCACAGCGATGGCTTTGATCATGAGATTCTTCTTTTGGCTCCCCAGTCTCGCCAGTGGAGTGTTTGGTAAAAGTTATTAATGAGGGATTTTAAATAATCAACCAACCTTTACATGTTGAAAATAGAAGTGTCAGCAAAAGTAGGAGAGATCTAGTGATTTGCTGATCATTGATGCAGGTTAGTATGTTGATGCAATTCATCCGTGATATGTTTTTTCTTGTGAGTGAATCTTGTCTGTGTATTGAGACAGAGCAAGAAAGTATGTAGCAGTAAAATGCTAACAGTAGGAATTTAGATATTAAGAAGATGCATCTTTTGATCTCCCAAAAACAAAGGTAGAGTTTAACTATTATGGTTCATTTGGTAATTAGAAGATGGGCTAGATCAGAGGGTAAGTGCTGGGCTGGATGCACAATGCTCACCAAGAGGATTTTGTTAACTGCTATAGATGGAATGTTTGTGTCCCCCAAAATCTGTATGCTGAAATCCTAACTCCCAATTTGATCATCTTAGAAGGTGATGACTTTGGAAGGTAATTAGATCATAAGGCTGGTGCCCTCATGAATGAGATTAGTTCCCTTATGAAAGAGATGTGGGAGAGCACCCTCATCCCTTCCACCATGTCAGGACACAGAGAGAAGATGGCCTTCTATGAATCAGGAAGCGGGTCCTCATCAGACGTCTTGATCTTGGACTTCCCAGCCTCCAGAGCTGTGAGAAATAAATTACTCTTGTTTATGATTCATCTAGTCTGTAGTATTTTGTTATGGAAGTCTGACTTGAATAAGACAGAAATTGGTACTAATTAGAAGACATTGACGGTATAGATTCTTGGGTCCTACTCTGTAGATTCTGGTCAGGTGGGACCAGAACCTACTGAAATGTAAATCACTGGACTAGATAAACTCTTGAGATTGCAAGTGTCAGTCCCTGAATTTTTCAGGTGGAAATTCACCAGGTTTTTGAACTAGCTGAATATCTCCTACCAGGTGATACCTGGTCCCATTTTATTTTGATGCTTAGCATCTGTAAAAAGAGGTAAGCAATACTATTTGGGGAGTTTGGTTTTTTGTCCATGTGTACAGTACTACATCTTACAGAAGTGTAGGCAGTAGTATGAGTGAACCAATTATCAGTTTTAAATAGAATAAGTGTAGGTGGACTGCTATTGCAATTAAATACTATATAATGACTCAGTTAGTTGCAAATGGCAGAAAATTGATTTAGATGGCTTGAACAAAAGGGGACTAGTTAGTTCACATTTTTGAAAAGGAGATATTTGGATCCAGGTATTAAATAATTAGGATCTGTCTTTCTCTATTTTTCATTTCTGCTTTCCTTTGCGATGGCTTCATTCTTGGACTGGATCCTTCAATGGTGGGGCAAGATGGCCCCCAGAAGCTCTGGGTTGACAAATCTACTGGCTTAGGAACTCCAGGGCGCAGAGTTTCTCTTTCACAAGAGACCCAACAAAGGGGCCAGAGAAAGTTCTCGTTGGTCTGTTTGGGTCATGTGATGATCCCAGAACAAATCACTATAGCTGAGAAAATCTGACTTTGATTGACCTGGCAAGGGTCACATGTCCAGTCTGTGGTTAGGGATTGTAACAGCTCAATCTGAAACATGAGGGCTGTTCTCCAAGTGAAAATAGGGTATGGTTGCCGAAAGTAGGGGAAATGATTATTGGGCAAACAAAATATTCATGACAAGCACCATAAAACAGTGGCAAATATCATCATTGGTGAGTTTTCTGAGATAATAAAATCTGCCTTTAACTTAAAGAGAACAAATTACTGTATGGGAAGGTTTTAATCTTTTTCCATTATTGTTCTTTTTTTTTTTTTTTTTTTTTTGAGACAGAGTCTGGCTCTGTTGCCCTGGCTAGAGCGCCATGGCATCAGCCTAGCTCACAGCAACCTCAAACTCCTGCCTCAGCTTCCCGAGTAGCTGGGACTACAGGTATGCGCCACCATGCCTGGCTGATTTTTTCTATATATGTATTTTTAGTTGTCCAGATAATTTCTTTCTATTTTTAGTAGAGACGGGGTCTCGCTCTTTCTCAGGCTGGTCTCGAACTCCTGACCTTGAGTGATCCACCCGCCTCGGCCTCCCAGAGTGCTAGGATTACAGGCGTGAGCCACCGCACCCGGCCCCATTATTGTTAATGAAAGATCATTTTCAAAATCATGGATTTACCTGAGGAAAAAACAAAGTTTTCCAATTCTGAAACAATGATCAAATGTATCCTAAGAAACTGACTTTGTGGTCTGAAAACATTTTTAACATCTTTTTGGTGACTCCTGAATTAGAATGAAAGAATATCCTTTCCCTTCTTGCAAGATGATCAGTTTGAAAACTGAGAAGTTTGACCATTAAAGCAAATCAGGACCTGAGAAGTCAAGAATGTCAAGGGCTAGCAGGTAACTGATGAAGGCAAGAAGCCAAGACCTGAATAATTAAACTCTCTGGAAGAATAAATGATAACGATAAAATAACAGACGGTCATCTGGTCAGGGGATGACAGCAGGACAGTTAGAGGACTACAGCGAGAGAGAAAAATTTTTTGTATACCTTTTTATATTTTTGACGTTTTCATTTTTAAGTGTTTAGAAATTGGTAAATAAAATTTAGAAAGTTGTTGGGCAATGGCAAAAACTTCTGCAAGTTTTTATGTAAGCACAACACAGTCTAGTGTCTCTGCTGTGTGGTTCTCTCATTCTGATCCTGCCTCTGCCTGCTTCACACGCAAGTCAGAGTTTTCTGGAAGCCTCAGACTGTGCCTCTGGTCAGTCACAAGGATCCTCTGTGTAGGATACACCGGAAACCTCCAAGTCAGTCTTTCCAGGTGTGAACCTTAATGATGATTCTTTCTTCAAGGACAGCAGAACATACAGAAGCCTGCATGGCATTCTGGTGAGGTATTTGACACCGAAAAGGGAAAAATGACATGTTAAAACATCCTGGGCTCAGAAGTTCTGCTAAAAACTTGAGGAATTCTTCAGCTTACAGCTACCTATGCTTTTTCTTACTCATAAAATTATTCATCTCCAATAAGAATTTCTCTGAAATGATGCTAATTGAAGTAGACAAAAAAAGAAAACCCAAGAGCTCTGATCTGTATATGCTGTCTTGTTTTCGAAAAGATTTCTAGAAAACTGAGGCTGCTAGGAAAATCTGCACACACAAAGGTTAGTTTTCAGTTATGCAGGAACATGGTCAAACATAAGGATTCATTTGGGAGGATTCTGGGAAACTGAGGCTTTCCTGCAGGACTGGTGGTTACTATGGTTTCCTGGGCTTCCTCAGATGCCCTCTGCATTTGAATCACTGGCATTTTAATTCTGTGGGGCCACTGCCTGATTGTATTCTTTTCTTTTACCTTTCCCTGATATCACATATGAAATACCAGTAACATAAATGATGAATGAAACTAAAGCAATTTGGTGGAAGAGGCAAGAAAACCCCCCACCCAAATTAAATCCGTGTTTGAAAAAGATATTTGATGAGGAGGGACGTGCTGGCTCTGAAACCTTCTTGGAAGTGTGCTGAGGAAGGGTGGAGTTAACCTTGCTTCCCGTTTTTAGGCCTGAAGAAGTCCTCATAGCTGAGAAATCATATTTAATTTTATTTTCTATTCAGAGCGGATACCTGCTTCTCCCTGTCTTTATTTTGCAGACTCTCTGTTGATCTGGCACAAGTGTGCAGGTTTTTAAAAATGATGATGTTATCTGTTTACTATTCAAATGCAATTTTAAATGGTTTGGCTCAGCACATTTGAATCAAAAATCCTATTAAAGATGCAATATTCCTCTGCTACCTTTTTGCCAAGAGCATTCACATTGCATTCCTTTCTCAATCGGAATATAATGCTGTATATACCTGTTCAGAGTGATGTGATTTCTAGTATTGAATTTGCAGTCGTGAAACAGGCTGTTTACCTCCCTATCATGGAAATTTGGTATTCACGCATAATTTTCCCCCCTACATTTACAAAATACATTATTAACCACGTGATTGTGCCCTTGCTCTGCTCTACAGACTTTTCATTTGAAATCTTCCAGCTTTTTATTTTTGCTCCTACCATCTGATAGAAATCATGAAATTGCTGAGTTAAGATAAACACCCTCTGTTTCTTTCTTCCTTTTTTTTCTAAGCATGATTGGAGATGGATAGGAATGGGTGATGAAGGAAAAGCAACTTGATCGTTTAACTCTAAAATAAAAAGTTCTGACCACTGGCTTGATGAGAAGCATTTTTAATTTTAAATATTTTGCATTTAGTTAACTGCCTAATTGTATGGTTAAATGAGCTATAAGAGAAAGAACGCAGCTGAAACCCGGAATCAATTTTAGCCAGTTCTAGAACACGGATGGCAACATAAGGCTGTTCGAACTTCTTCAGAGGGCATTGTTTATTAAGCAAGGCAGACATTCTGCTTGGGCAGCATTTTCTAATTACAGAACCTTCCCTGCAGTACCTAGAGATGGAATCGGAGACCACACATGCATTCTGGGTTATGCCAGTCAGCCCAAAGTCAGCAAGTACAGCCCTCAGCCTTACTTTCTCAGTGTGCTGCAGCCTACCGTTGCTTCTGAGTGCATTTTGACATGTTTTCTGTGTGGTGAATGTGTGAGAGGAGGCTGCCTGCAATAATTGGCCAGCCAGGATTACCTGGGTGAAGCTGCAGGAACTCACCATTGTCAATTGCATCAACTGAAATATAGTTATGTTGATGTTGTTCACAAAGTGTGTGAGTGTGTGTCTGTGTGCATATGTGTGTGCTTGTATGCCTGTAGTGACATACGTATGTGGTTATTTGGGACATCGGTTTTTAAAGTTGGTCAATATTTAGAAATCTAGAACTAAGTCATAGCAATACATCCATTGGGGAAGAAAACTCACCTAGGTTGCCTTGAAATGTGGGATAGAGTGTTAGTGGGGTATTCACCATTCTTTAGGTAATAGTTGAGCAATCCTAGTGGTGATAATTATAAGAACAACAAATACAATTATACAAGCAGGCAACACTTAATGGTTATAGCACTTAATGGGTGTGCTAGTCATGTGATATGGGGCAAATGGATTATCCTCTTTGTGCCTCAGTTTTCTCAAATGTAAAATGGAGATACTAATTGCACTTAACTCTATCAGTTTATCCATTATCAACCTGATGCATCTTTACCACTTTGTAAATTTCCTGTGTATTGCAGAGAAGCCTAGAATATCCTTTCATGAATGGCTTTGTGGAGAGTCTGCCAAGGAGAGACACTTGTGTAAGATTTTCCGTGAAGAAGAGAAGAAGAAGCCATTATCTTTCAAAGGAGGTGGTTGCAGGCAGACGTGTGGGCAGGCGGATGAGAGAGTCAAAACGGCTGTCAGATGAGTCTGTTGAGAATCACTTATATCAGGGCTGCTGGCAGAGAAGCCAGTGAGAACGTCACTGAGGCTCTTACTATGTTCATGGATGTCTGGGTGAGTGTTGAGTTCCAGCTGCATAGATGCAGCCAGCAGAAAAGGTCCCGTGGCTTTCCTCAACTGTATTGCTCAGTAGCCTTTCCATTAAAATTATTGATACTTAGAACATGCAAAGCAACTTCCCCTTCTATTTAAACAGTTTGTCCAAATATCCTCTTTGACAGCAATGGGAAACATAGGTTTGGTTTGAGGATTAACATATGTGTGTACACATGCTTAGAACAGATTCTGGGACGTCAGAAGTGCTACATAGGTGTTAGCTAAAATACGTATTTAATTCCATCTTTAAAAGAAAATATATTTGCTAATAAGATATTGACAATTTATAATTATAAATTTTAGAGAGTTAAAGATAGATCTTGCAGCCTCACTTTTTGCCACAACATTCATAATGGTGGGAACATTTCTAAATTATATTTCTTCTAAAAATAGAGAATTGAATAAGGTCTCCTCCAAAATAGAAACTTTTCAATTAAACTTGAAGGATTTTAGCAGATGCCACACTCCTGCCCTAAGGGTTCCTTTCAACTAGCTCAATGATCTTAGAGATTCATGGGTAGTTGTGGAATTTACATCATGGTATAAAAATTAAAAATGGCGGATGAGGCATAGACAATTCTGTGCAAACCCTGGAATTTTTGTCATTTGTGATGGCGACATTTTTCGAGTGACATCCCTGTAAATACTGAATAATAATATGTCCCAGACAGAGCCCTCAGGGGACAGGAGAAGAGAATGAGAATGGAGCAGAATTAAAACTGACAAGAGTGAGCGACGACATGTAAGATAAATAACAAGCGCGGCTCTGTCAGACGAGCACGGGCTGCAGAAATGTTCAGATGATGGCATGATTGATGGAATCAGCTCTGGAGGAAATGTCCAGTAGTGTAGGAACGGATCAGTATTGAGAGATAAATCATCCTGAAATCGTACGCTGCTATCTCAACATTAATGGGGTTGAAAAACAGCACACTTTTGAGGGAGGTCCTGAGATAATTGTTTTCTAACAACCTGTTCTCGTGTATTGGCAAGAAAGTTAAATCAAACTCAGGACAGCATTGCCAGGCCACTGGTGTAAGGACTGGGAGAGCAATAGATTTTCACCATTGAAGTGGAATTTCAGCAGTTCTTGGGCTACTTGCCAATCTAAAGGTGAGCAAATCGTGTGGTAATGCCAAATTGCCACCTCACTCTCCCGTTTTCCCCTTGAATTTTCACTGATAATCCCCAGAGGAACATCCTGGCTGTCAGCGCATAGCAGGGCTGGGACATTGGGAAAATCTTTTTTTAAAGAACACTAACTTCAGTGAGCAATTATGTAGGAAGGAGAAAATTGAGTCGCTATTTATTAAGTGCCTACTGTGTGTGTGGTGGGCATGGTGTTTAGCAAATATTAGCCTCAGGAATCCCAAAGAACACGATTAGGTGGATCAAACATGAGCTGAATCAGTGAAGATGCATTAAGTAAAGGCAAAAAGGCAGAATAAAATCCTATGAGCTGATGAGTTCTCTGCTCCTAGTCTCTCTGAGACTGGGCGAGTGTTTGTCCAAGTTGGAGAAGGCATCATCACACAAGGGGCCTCTGCAGGCCTTGCTAAGCATGAGAATCTGAGCATTATGGGCTATTCTCACGTGCTTCTCACAGATATGGAGATAAGCTCAATGACAATTTACTTTCTATTTTAATCTGGGCGACTGTGTTGGGTTGGCCAAAGAACTGATTTGACAAGACTTGAAGGAGATAAAGATAGTGGTTCTGGAACGTACATTTTCCACAACACATTTCTCTATTTTTGTATGGCACTTTTGGCACTTTGAAATGCTTTTCATATCCAGGAATGTCACAGCCACATAATAGGTACTTTATGTGTTTTTGGAGATATTTTATACAGCTGACCCTTGAACAACTGGACTTGAACTGCGTGAGTCCACTTATACATAGATTTTCTTCTGCTTCTACCACCCCTGAGACAGCAAGACCGACCTTCCTCTTCCTCTTCCTCCTCAGCCTACTCAATGTGAAGACAACAAGGATGAAGACCTTTATGATGATCCACTCCCACCAAACGAATGGTAAATATATTTTGTCTTCCTTATGTTTTTCTTAATAATGTTTTCTTTTCTCTAGCTGATTTCATTGTAACAATATAGTATATAATACATATAACATACAAAATATGTGTTAATCAACTTTGTTATTGGTAAGGCTTCTGGTCAACAGTAGGCTGTTAGTAGTTAAGTTCTGGGGGAGTCAAAAATTATAATTGGATTTTTGATGATGCTGGTGGTTGGTGCCCCTAACCCTCAGGTTGCTAAAGGGTCAACTATGTGTATAATATATATATATATAACATATAACTTTCATATATAATTGCATATATATTTATAATTACATATACATGTATAATTATATGTAGATGTAATCATACATATATGCAATTATATATTAAATATAATTATATGTATCATGTTAACATTATGTAATATAAGTACTATATAGATACAAAATGTAAGGATGGATTTATAAAATAAAATCCATCCATATACAAATCTCTATATATGTAAAATATAAAGGTTGATAAAGATAAGAAACACATGTACTTTTTTTTTTTTGAGACAGAGTCTCACTTTGTTGCCCTGGCTAGAGTGAGTGCTGTGGCATCAGCCTAGCTCACAGCAACCTCAAACTCCTGGGCTCAAGCGATCCTCCTGCCTCAGCCTCTCGAGTAGCTGAGACTACAGGCATGTGCCACTGTGCCCAGCTAATTTTTTCTATATATTTTTAGTTGTCCAGATAATTTCTTTCTATTTTTTTTTTTTTTTTTTTAGTAGAGACAGGGTCTTGCTCTTGCTCAGGCTGGTCTCGAACTCTGAGCTCAAACAATCTGCCCGCCTTGGCCTCCCAGAGTGCTAGGATTACAGGTGTGAGCCACCGCGCCTGGCGAAACACATATACTTTTTAAAAAAGAGAACAAGTTTACCCTCATACAGCCCTGGGTATATGAGGGCTATCTGGAAAGTATACAGCCACATAACTATTCTCATTATTTTAATAATGACTGGATACTTTCTGGACAGACCTCATATGTTTGCTGCCCATTTTACAGCTGAGGCTAGTAAATTCCAAGGAAAGTAAGATATTTCTTCAAGGTAGCGTTAGAATTGGGATCAAGCTTCATTTGTCTCTCCTTATTCCCCCATTCCCTGATTTCTTTACTTATGATTCTTTTCAAATGTGGGATTGTTTGTGTCGTAAGTGTGTTCTCCTTAATTTCTTCTACAATCTCACCCATGATACAAAAGCACCGAATGGCAACAGAGGTCTATTTCACCTGAAATACTATGAGATCCTCACTCTGCTTAATTGCCAAAGTAACCCAGCCAAATATGATTTTAAACTGTTTCTTCTCTGTCACGGATTCTGAATAGAGCTTTTTCTGTGCTGAGCTAAGTTTATCCAGGCACTGAGGCAAAGAACTCTGATGCTTAATTGAAAAGAGTGGCTTAAGTTTAGATCACATCATTGTAATCGTTGGGAAACTAACAGAATTTTAACTTAGTGTTATTTTTATGTGTGGACAGAGATTTCTAAGGAGCTCCCTATACCAGCCTCTTCAGAACCCATTTTAATCCCCAAACTGTGTTAAATTTACCCTTAGAATACTATAGCTGAAGGCAATCCTTAGTCTATTCTTGCACCTTCATACTACAGATATGGAAACTGAGGCCTCAAAACTTTTAAAAATCATCAAAGGTCACACAAAAGAGATTGTCAAAGGTCAAATTCAACTCATTCCTGTTTTCCTAGGACTTTCCAAGTTTTAAAACTGAAAGTGTCACCTCCCAAGCACCCCCTTAGTTCTGGGCACACTGGAATGGCTGGATCCTAACTTGGGATCTCTCCAGTATGTTTCTATTTCACTGGCTTGGATGGGTGGACTCAGAGGGGAGCTGCATGCTGCAGTTATTGACGGCATTCTAGAAACTGGACCGACAGACCCCAAGTGTTCTGTTTGGAGGGTCTGGCAGGGAGTCAACACTCGGCAAACATCTGTTGAATCAATGAGTGAATGAATGCAAGCCACTTGAGGTAGGAGTCATCTCTAGTACCTTTTTCTCAATGTCGCTCTAATTCCCATCAATGATTTTCTGCTTTTTCACCTGCCTAGATTTTGTTCTTGAGTTCCTGGGTAAGATTGAGCTTTGCGTAACCTACAGGGCTGCTGTTTTGCAGATGGTCGTTCCCAAGGTGCTTTTCACAATGTTTTTGAATCATCTTGCCAATATTTCAGGAAAAGCTGCAAAAAGAAGGGAAAGAAAAGCTATCATAATGAGAAATGACAGGAAAGCAACTCCCTCATGGGGTTGTCAGGGAAAGAATTGTTGAATAATTCAAATAACAGATTTGCTCATTTCTAAGCCATTTCCTGCCCCGGCTTTGGAAACATTTGCAGACAATTTCTGGACTAGGAATTATCTAGGACCTGATTTCATTGCTGCCAGGGGATCAGTTGAAGGGACAAGCTCCTTCAGGCAGCATGGGGAAATCACCACGGATTGAGGCCACTAACAGAATTTTCTGGTTGGCAGGCCCTGGTTGCCTCTTCCTTGCCCCAGGAAAATGTGGACAGGGCCAGCACATTGTAGGTCTCTGGGAATAGCATGTAAGCTGTACCCTGAGCTCTCAAGGGCAGGTTAGCACTGGGTATAGCAGCTGCCCCAGCATGTCCACTAGTTCTTTTGTTTTTTGCAGCTGTGTCTGGGCTTGGGAAGGGATAGGACCTGGCAGTGAAATGCATGTAGGTTACGAGTCCAGGTGAAAGTAATTTGGCTCCTTTTAAGGAATTTCCACAAAAGTTTAGAGGTCGTAATTGGTGAAAGTTATATTTTTGGATAATCTGTGAAATCCGTTTATCCATATTATCCCTGGCCTTGTTATCACAGGTCAGTGAGGGTTGGCTATACTTGTTCCTTATCTGCCCCAAGAGGACTTGGGGAGGATTTATTATCTCTTGCCTCTAAATCCCTGACCATATGTGTGTCAATTTACCAGGAAGCCTCACATATGCTTGGGGACATCCTGAGAGATGGTTCTGTCATGAGGGTGTTTCATAAATTCTTAGTATTACGAATGTCACCTCATGTTTGATAAGCTTTTACCTTTTTTCAGGCTAATTTTACAGATATTATATTTTTATCCACAAAACTCTTCAAGGGAGGTAAAACTGGTATTAATATCCCCATCCCTGACAGATAAGAAAACTGTGCAACAGGGAAATGAGGTGATTTTCCAGAATTTATTCATGTCAGACCTGGTTTTGAAAGCCAGGTCTCCCACCACCCAGCCCTGTTTATCAAATTTTACAGGAATTTAAACATTCACCTTTTCCGACTCTTATTTGTAAACACCCCTAATATTACTGATTGAACGGTAATCCTTTGAGGAGATGGGGTATATGAAAAGTCTTGCTTTGTTGGAAGTTCTTACTGGAAAAATCCATCAAAGCCAACTTATTTCAAATCTGAAAAATGAAGGGCTACTTAAAGTGAGCTAAAGAGGAGAGTGTGTTTATTTAGCACTTTCAGATGCCAGTCACTGTGATAAGAGCTTCTTGTAGGTCACCTCCACTAATGCTGGTGAAGTGTTTGCACTTGTTTTGTTTTATGATGGGTAGGGGCACATAGGAGATGTCTAGGACAGCGCACAGCTACTAAAGTGCAGGGTATTGTAAATCACTTGGTTTGAGTACAAACACATACCTGTGCATATTTGTACAAATACAAGCATACTCAAGTAATAAGCCAATTTTATTTAATTAAAATTCAGTAGGTATTAGTTGGGAATCACTCATTGTGCTGGACACCAAATGAATCATAATCTCCTTCCTTCGAGGAGTTTGTGGCCCAGTGAAGGAAATAGAACAGTAATTAAAATACAGGTAAAAAGACAATGTACACGTGGTGGAAATAATCTATAAGAAGGAAGCCTCCTCATGTATGATTTATTTCTGTCCATATCCCCAGAACTTAGTTTCTTTTTAATGATTTGGTGAATGAAAAAAAATGAATGGATGAATAAATGAATGTTCTGAGGAGGCATGTAGGAAAAAGAACTGAACTTTTCTAAAAGGGTTATGCAATGTTTCATAGAAGATGATGGTTGAGCTTTATATAAAAAGATGAGTAAGATTTCAATATATAAAGTTGGGAACTCCTGGCAGAGAAAAGAGCTAACAGAAATATTTGCAAGTGATGGAGCATTTGGAGATTAGGGGGATGACACATAATAAGTCTTGTGGGTGGGCTCCAGAAGGTTGGGAAGGATGAGGGGGAGGTTTGAGAGATGATGCTCAAGAGCTATGAAGTCCCAAACTTTAGACACCTTTGTGCCCCAACGAGCCATCACGTATTTATAAGGAGAAAATCAGGCTCCAATTTACACCTTAGCAAAGCCATCTCTTGTGTCTGTGTGTAGGAGAGTTTGGAGGTGGGGAGGGGCTGGGATCAGGCCAAGCATTTACCCACTTAAGAAGAATGAGATCTTTAACTGCCTTTTCAGCAGTAATGGGCTGAATCTGGGGGAGGAGATTCTAAAATCATTAGAGGTAGGCTGCGGAGACTTTGTTGACTCACTAGGTGTGGGTGGGGAGGAGAGGGCGAAAGTAAAGATGACTAAGGCTTCTAGGCAGGCGCTTGGGTGGATGTACCAAAATTGTACATTTATATTGTCTATTGGTTTCTGAAAAAACCAACCATTTTAAACTCTGCTAACTAGATGGAAAACTCTTAGAAGTGCAATTTCAATCCCAAATTCATAAATTCTTTCCCATACAGCTTTGCTATCTTTGATTTCTATTAGTGTATTTTAAAAAGGTCAAGACGATGGCTCTTTTCATTCTCTGAAGAAAGCAGAGATGACAGTAATTTTCGCTTTGACATTCGCACAGCTTAGGCATGCCTCATAACTAGCTTTTAGGGCTTCAGTAAGTAACGCAGTGACCAGAAGCTCCAAAATGGGATTTAGGAGTTTCCAAATGATACCCAATTAAAAAGTGTTCCAGGCAAAAAAGCAGCAAACCTTGCTTTGAAACGTACTCACAGTTCCATTTCCCCGAGATGGGGAGGAAGCTGCAACTTCGGGCTGATGTTAAGGCTAAAAGCATTCAACTGCAGCTATAATTACTGACAAGCAAACTGTGAACCAGAATTAGGATTATTAGTAATTACTTTATATGACTCAGGGCATGATGGGTTCATGGGTTTCTGTCAACCGTTTTGCTTGAGGCACACAGATATATCGAATGTCAAACTTACAAAATTCAGCACAGGAGACTAGACCAGGGAAGAAATTGCCCCGATGAGCTACTTGAAAATATAAAATCAGGTTTGTCTAAGGACAGTTAGGTGATACCTCTGCTTCTTATCATTAAGGTTACATTGAGTAAGAAAGAAACTTGGGGTTATAAAACTTTAAATTAGGACCAACTTTAGAGTTAATTTATCTCAATCATTTTACTGAGGAAACAGAGGCCCAGAGAAGGTAAGAAACTTGCCCCTGGTTACATAGCTGATCAGTAATAAAACTAATACAAAGGGGCAATCATTCTAGATTGGAGGTGTTGACCTCATCCAAAATGGTTTATCCAATTTTAATTTGTTGACTGTGTAAAATGTACTTTACGCATGCAGGTGTGAGTACTGCTGGCATAAATTTTTTTTTTTAAATTCTAAAATGCACATAACATGAGATCTACCCACTTGCAAATTTTTGAGTGTACAGTATAGTATTAACTATATGCATGCTGTTATACAGCAGGTCTCTACAACTTCTTTGTCTTACATGACTGAAGCTCCATTAAACAATAATGTCCCATTTCCCTCTCCCACAGTCTGTGGTAACCACTGTCTACTTTATGCTTCTGTGAGTTTGACTACTTTAGATATCTCATGTAAGTGGAATAATGCTGTATTTGTTCTTCTGTAGCTAGTTTATTTCTCTTGGTATAATATTCTCAAGGTTCATCCATGCTGTAACAAATGATAGAATTTTCTTTTTTTAAAGACTAAATAATATTTCATTGTGTGTGTATAGCCTGTTTTTGTTATCCATTCATCTGTTAAAGGACATTTATGTTGTTTCCACCTCTTGGCTATTATGAAAACTGTTACAATGAACATGGGAGTGCAAACATTTTTTTAAGATACTGTTTTCAATTTTTTGGATATACCTAGAATTGGGATTGATGGGTCACATGGTATTTCTATTTTAAATTTTTTGAGGAACTTCAACACTCTTTTCCCTAGTGGCCACACCATTTTACATTCTCACTAACAGTGTGAAAGTAGTCTAATTTCTCTACATTCTTACAAACACTTCATGTTTTCTTTTTTTTAAAAAACATATAATGGCCATCCTAACAAGTACGAGGTGGTACCTCATTATGGTTTTCATTCGCATTTCTCTGATGATTTGTGATGTTGAGCATCTTTTCATATACCTGTTGGCCAATCGTATGTCATTTTTGGCCATTTTTGAACAAGTTATTTGTTTGTTTTGCTATTGGTTGCAGGAGTTTCTTATATGTCTTGGAAATTAATCCCTTATTAGATATACGTTTTGCAAATATTTTAGCTCATTCCATATGTTGTCTTTTCATTCTGTTGATTATTTCCTTTGTTGCACAGAAGGTTTTTAGTTTGAAATAGTTCCACTTGTCTATTTTTGCTTTTGTTGCCTGTGCTTTTGGTGTTGTATCCAAGAAATCATTGCCAAGACCAATGTTATGAAGCTTTACTTTTATGTTTTCTTCTAGAAGTTTTACAGTTTCAGGTCTTACATTTAAACTTTTAATCTATTTTGGGTTGATTTTGTGCGTGGTGTAAAATAAGGGTCAAATCTCAATCTTTTGCATGTGGATATACAGATTTCTGAACACCATTGGATGGAGAGACTGTCCTTTCCTCATTATATATTCTTGGCATCCTTGTTGAAGATCAGTTGACTGAATATGCATAGGTTTATTTCTAGGCTCTTTTTCCTGTTCCACTAATCTATATGTCTGTCTTTGTGTCAGTACTATACTGTTTCAATTACTGTAGCTTTGTAATATGATTTGAAGTCAGGAAGTATGAGACCTCTAGTTTTGTTCTTTCTCAAGGTTGTTTTGGCTATTTAGGGTTGTATGTGGTTTCATATGAATTTTAGGGTCATTTTTTCTATTTCTGCAAAAAAAAAAAAAAAAAAAGCCTTTGGGATTTTATTAGGAATTGCATTGAACCTGTGGATCACTTTGGATAATGTTCACATTTTAACAATATTGAGTGTTTTAATCCATGAACATGGGATATCTTTTCATTAATTTATGTCTTGTTTAGTTTCTTTCTGAAATGACTAGTAGTTTTCAGTATACAGGCCTTTTGCCAACTTAGTTTATTCCTATGTATTTAATTTTTTGATACTATTATAAATGGGATTGTTTTTTCTAATTTCCTTTTTGGATTGTTTGTTTTCAGTGGACACAAACACAATGGATTTTTGTATGTTGATTTTGAATGCTGCCACTTTGCTGAATTTGTTTATTAGTTCTGTTTTTTTTTTTTTTTTAGGAAACTAAAAGAACTTTAGGGTTTTCTACATATAGAAACATGTCACCTGCAAACAGAGATAATTTTACTTATTCCTTTCTGATTCCTTTCTCCTTGCTTTCTCCTCACCCTCACTCCTCTTTGCCTTCCTGCCTGCCCAGGTATTCTCTACATAGTAGCCATGGGGTCCATCTAACAATAAGTCAGATCATGTTGTTCATATGCTTATAATCTACCAGTGGCTTTCTATCTCACCTGGAGGAAAACATATTAAAAAAATATATATTTTTTTAAAAAAACAAAACCAAAGTCCTTTCAATGGTTTACAGGTCTCTGTATAATCGACTCCTAACACCTCACCTCGGGGGTTGGTTATTCAGCTCCAGTGACATTGGCTTTTTTGCTGTTCCATGACCACACTAAGTGTTTTGCCTCCTCAGGGCTTTTCCACCTGCTGTTTCCTCTCCCTGGAATGCTCTTTCCCTTATCCGCATGGATTGTTTTCTCACTTCCTTTAGGCTTCTGCTCAAATATTGCCTTTTTTGGCCACCCTATGTAAAATAGCAATTCTTTCTACCTCCTTCTCAACTTTTTTTTCTCTACAGCAATTCTTATTATTTTTAGTAGTAGTATTTTGTTATCTACCACAGCTGGAATATAAGCTTCATGAGGGCTAGAATTTTGTTGATTATATTCACTACTGTATCTCCAGTACATAGAATAGTGCTGCCTGCATTTCAATAAGCAGTCAATAATTCAATACATATTTGCTGAATAAGTGAATGAAAATGTTAACACATAGATTCAGTTGGACAGAAACTTAAGCGTACTCAGGAGAAAGCAGCCAGGCCAGGGAGGTCTAAACCATAAGAAATCGTTGTTGACCTTAATTGTACTTGATTTTCCCCTCTTACTACTTACAACCTATTGTTCATGGAGATGCTGGATCTGGAGAAGAGAAGGCATGGTGATTGGCTTCAGATATTTGAGGGGATAGTTTATGAAGTGTAGGCGGAGTCATTTCACAGATTCCAAAGGCCAAGATCACGTATCACAGGGAAAAAAACTACAGAGAAGCATATTTATGAAGTCAAAGGAAGAAGGAGCTCTGTAACCATTGCACTTCCATAAAATGGAATGTGCTGCCTTGCTATAGGTGATGAGTCCCCCATCATCAGAGGTGCTCAAGCAGAGACTGGATAAGTAGTTAGTAGAAAATGGAGGGAAAATCCGGAAGACTTTTGAGGTCTCTTTCTACCTTGAGATTCTAGAATTCTATAAAAATGAGAGAGGAGCAAAAGTGTTCCTAATAAAGTACCTCACTACAGTGTGAATGCCATTTATTGAATACTCATCTACTATAATATATTTTCACAGCTCAAGAGTATTCCATTACATGAAAGAATTTTAAAAAAGTTTTTTTTAAAGCAAATACCTAATATTGGACATTTCTTTTTAATTTTCCATACTAAAAGCCAGAATTTGGTCTGAGTTTGTTCCTACCCTGAAGAGACATTCTAATAACAGTGTTTTTTTTTTTTTTTTTTTTTTTTTTTTTTTTTTTT
>RJWJ010013312.1:0-40147 GCA_004363605.1 Indri indri
GCCTGCCTCAGCCTCCCAGAGTGCTAGGATTTACAGGCGTGAGCCACCATGCCTGGCCTAAAGAGTCCTTTTAAAAGAACTAGGCAGTTGATTTATATTTTATTCTCAGAATAAAATCCTGATTAACAAGAAGGCAATTTCTGTTGAGCACATGGCTAATGCATGTAAGCACATGGACAGCTGCACACAGACAGTAATGCAGCCAACAACTACTTCCAAGCTTTCTTCCTTCTCATAGTTTTTATCAGGCGATGACTTCTAGTACCTTTCCCTACAGTAAACAGGAGCAGGCACAATGTTTTCTCAAATGTTTGCTTCCACAGCCAAAACAAACACTGGACTACTAGGCATACTCTCAAATATTTCACATGGTTTTCATGAATCTTTCTCCTTAAAGCAAACTTGTAAACGTCTACCTTCTACTGAAGAATAATCTTTAAAATCTACATCAATGTTCTCTGTCTTGGTAGGGATTTAGATTACACAAGTGTAGGGTATACATTTGTTAAAACTCACTGAATGGACCACAATAAAATAAAAGTATTTTAAAGGTAAAAACAGATCAGGAAACCCAATGTTAAAAAAAAGAGACGAAGAAAAAAAAAAATCACTGACTGGTACGCTTAAGATCTGTGTATTTCAATGTATGTAAAACTTACCTCAGTGAAAAAAGAATTATAAACAAATATTGAACTCTAATTGACCATATTAAAATGTAGTGGAAGTAATCGGTACTGATTCTGCAACTCACTCTGAAATTCATAAAAAAAAAAAAACCAAGATAGATTGTGGGATATATATGTAATAAACCAATAAAACAAAATGGACCAATTACTACTGTCAAACCCAACTTTGATGTACACTATCTATACTTCCAACCAGAATATGGGTAGGATCTTCCATATATACCCTTATAATTTTTCCCTGCAGCACGTGGTATAGTACTGGTTTAATCCATATTTGCTCATTGATTGACTGACTGAGATTCTTATTTACTAAAAGGTCCAGCATTCAATAGCAAATATGTATGGTATACCAATAATTTTAGTATTATCATGGTTCCCTTTTTATTTAAAAAGTAGCACTAATTATTATAATTGTTTACATAGAAATCTACATTTTTCAAAGTCAGAATTTCTAAAAAATGATTTTTCTGTAATGCTGGCAGTGAAATTCCTCAAATGAGTTGTTTAGTTTCTATGACTCGTGACATCTATATATTATATAAAAATATGTGGAGGCAGCCACAAAAGGCTCCCTTAATTAGAAAAGAAACCTTGAAGTTGATTAGCCTCCTGTCCCTGAGCAACCCAAAATTAATAAGTAAACAATGCAGTCTTCACCCCAATGACCTTTGCAAAGAATAATAAATGTGTTTGAGATTATTATTCTGTAAAAGGGGATTACATAATTAAAACCTAATATTTAAATATGATATTTTTAAATCGCAAAACATAAGATCTTATTATCCTTATGATTCAGAATAAAGAGACAATTGCTTAAAAACCATCAGATTTTGTATTTTCATCATATTCCAGGCTTACATCTTAACACTACCTATAATTGATATTACTGTTTAAAATATAAAATTGCAGTATAATTTAACGCAGCTGTTTTAATTATGAAAATTACCCTCTAAGGAAAGCCACTGTGCAGCAGGAATAAATTATTTTCATGTAAGAATACAGAATTTTCCTCAGGACATTAAAAATTATTACTATTTCTTTCATTACAACCATTTTAGTTGATAAACTTCCAATGCTTTAAAGTCTGTACCAAATGATATGTTCTGCATTCTACAAATAAACATACAATTTAAAATCAACAAATAAAATTCAAAACTTGGAATAGGGAAGCTGCTTTTATACACCATGTGACACTGTCAAGTCACTTGAATGGCTAAAAAAAAAAAAAAAAGAAAAAGAAAATAATCACCTGATTTATTTCCAAGACACCAAACCTTTAAAACAAGAAATTAACTTTTTAATCATCACTGTATTCTTCAACTTAAGTGACAGGACTAACAATGTAAATGTTACTGAGAAACAATAATTATTCTTCACAAATAAGGCAAAAGATCAAATCATTTGCCCTTGATAGGTAAAAGCCTGTTTTATCCATCAAGAGCCTTCGAAAGCAATTTTTAGGTTGGCACACATCTGTCATACAGAAAGTACTGACTATATTTATGGGAAAGAACCGATTGATCTCTGAGTCTGAGAAGCAGTATTTAACACAGCTCAGGACGGGGGTGGACTGACTATGGGGTCAGGGCAGCTTAAACTTCAGTGGTCTCACTTCTCATGGGTCCCCTTCAACACCCTGGAAGCAGCGCCCTAGTAATCTTGTACTCACGATTCTGTACTCTTTTTCTTACAGAGCTCTCTCCTAAACTGTGTAATCTTCAGGGCCCATAAAATCTGATTCTACCTCTTTGTAGTGGAAAAAATTCAGATTTAGGAAAATTCTAGAGTGCTAAACAGAAAGCAATGGAAAAAAGTCTATAATTTAAGAAGACAGAGTGCTGGTAATCCACTCCCTCAATATTAATTAAGTATCAGGCACTCTGTTAGCATCTGAGAGACAAAACCAAACATGGAATATACTCACTGCCTATGGACAATGTCACAAAACCGGTAAACATCAGAATCTTTTCTCTTTCAAAGTGATTCAACTGATAAGGTACTGTTGAACTGTATTCACACCTTACTCCACTACTTGGTAGCTATAACCTAGAAGATTCCTTAACTATCCTAGGTTGTAGCTCCTCATCTGTAAACCTGGGATAATAATATTAACAGTACCTCAGAAGGCTGTTGTAAGACTGATATGAAAATCACACAAATGCTCTGCAGAACATCTAGCCCACTATGCTTTGTAAATATTAGCTTCTCTTTTTTGATTTCATGGTAGAAGCCAGTGGGATAACAGCTTCTTTTGCTTTTTGAAAAGTTCTGTGTTTTCAACATTACCAGCATGCACATTCCATAAGATAACAGTGAACATTTAATGGCATTTCAAATTTACGAAAGATTTTGAACTGCCGACACCAAAATAAAGATTATTCATTGAGAAAATTTCACCACAGCAGGTTAACCTTGACTCTTGCACAAACTATGCAGCATGAATTCTACATTCTGCAATTGTCTCCCCTTCCCACCGGCTTTTTCCTTTTATGTAAATTTATGTCCAACATTTCTCAACTGCCTTGTATTTTCCAGTATGTAACCCATCTGTTAAAAAATAAGTTCCATATGGTACATACTCATTTATGAGAGTATCTGTTTAGATTTCACAGGCTGGTGAACTCCTTTGCTTAGGTAAAACGCTGATGATATTAAGGTTGTAGGTATAAACTCTCAATGGGTTATTTTGGTTTTATCTGGTATAAAAGTTTAAATATACTTTTAGTAACAAATGAAATTGTTACAAAAAAGGAAAGGAGTACAGATAGGATAAAAATATTATGGTTACTGGAAAAATAACTCAAAAGTATATCCTCAGTCATCAAAATAGTAAGCTGGTCACATATTTGGGGGAGCATATTTATTTTATATTTTAGTATTCTTGAATGGATTCAATTTAAATGAATGTTGACTCAATAAGAAATATTTTAGCAAACTGCTAAAGGCTTAAATTCTTAATGATTATTTGTGTGGGGGAAAAAGATTAAGTATTAGAGATTGTATTGCTGCTTTGCTCTTATAAAAGCAGGTGCTAGTAAGAGGCTGCAAAAATATGGGTGGGTTAATTTTCTTACCTAGTGCTTATTAGGAATTATAGTGCTTTCAGGTGCAGCTATATCGAGTATGGCATTCTTAACAGAACTGAATGGCTTTGAGAAAAGTACACTTGAGAGAGCTGTGTTCAAAAATCTTAAATATCTATTAGCAGGGGCTAAGACCGATGTTCTTTTTTTTTTTTTTTTGAGACACAGTCTTGCTCTGTCGCCCCAGCTAGTGAGCAGGGGCATCATCGTAGCTCGCTGCAACCTCAAACTGCTAGGCTCAAGGGATTCTTTTACTTTAGCTTCCCGAGTAGCTGGGACTATGGGGTGCGTGCCACCACGCCCAGCTAATTTTTTCTATTTTCAGTAGATGCTCTTGCTCAGGCTGGTCTCGAACTCCTGAGCTCAAGTGATCCTTCTGCCTTGGCCTCCGAGAGTGCTAGGATTACAGGCGGGAGCCACCGCGCCCAGCCCCATATTCTTTTTCTAAAAAAATTTTACTGTAAATTGTCAAATTATTTATATTTATGGAGTACAAAATACTGTTATAGGCACACAATGTGAATGATTAAATCTAGCTAATTAACATATCCATCACCTCAAATACTTACTTTCTGTGTTGAGTACATTTGAAATTTACTCCCTTAGTAATTTCAAAACATACATTATTATTAACTATAGTCATTACAACATGAAATAGATCTCAAAACATTTATTCCTTCAGTCTAACTGAAACTTCATACCCTTTGACCAACCTCTCCCCGTTCCCCCAACCCCCAGCCTCTGGTAACCACCATTTTAACTCTCTGCTTTGAGTTCGACTGTTTTGGATTCCACACTGAGATCATGTGGCCTTTGTTCTTCTGCACCTGGCTTAATTTCACTTAGTATGTCCTCCAGATTCACCCATGTAGTCACAAATGACAGATTTCCCTCTTTTTAAGGGCTGAAAAGTATTCCACTGTGTATATACACCACATTTTCTTCATCCATTCATCTGCTGATGGGCACTGAGGTTGATTCTAAGGTCTACATTCCAAGCAGCATCTGGACAGAGGTTGAATCAGTGAGTACGAGATGAATGGAGCCATGGTTTTTGGCAGAGAAAAGGCAGGCACTGGAACAATCTGAGCTATCTCATATTATACAATCTGAACTACTTATTACGAGTCCTGTACGGTGCTTATTCTATGCCAAACACTACTCTAAGTACTTCACTAATTTTATAATTACTAACTTAACCCTCCTAACAGCCCCATGAGGTGGAACTAGTATTGGCTCCGTTTTAGACATAAAGGAATGGAAACCTAGAAAGGTTCAACGACTTGGGCCCAGCCAGAGAAGTGTCAGAGCCAGGTTTCAAACCTGGGCAGTCTGGCTTCACCGTGACGTCTCCCTGTTACGGTGCTGCGTCTTTGCCTTCCATCGCCACCCTGACATTATCAATTGAGGACAGTTTGTTGAATCTGCCAAATCAGCTATTTTAGGTAATGCGCCTAAAAAGGAAAAATGTTTACAAAGAAAAAAACGTGAGTGTCACCACAGACATTTAGCTCTGCACACTCACCGCCACGTTCGTCTCCTGCTCTGCTTCCGGCACGTACGGGTAATGGTTATAGAACATGTCATTCCGCACCATCTTCTTCCTCATCCTGCAGGGCCCCTCCGTCATCTCCAGCATCCACTTGTCCAGGTGGGAGCCGATGGGGGGGCCCCACAGCCCCCGCTCCCGCAGCAGCTCGCACTCGATCTGGCTCCACTCTTCCGTCACGTACTTCAGCGCGTTCTGCTGGCGCTGGCGGGAAAGAGTCCGGGTGGGTTTTCGAGCAAAGGCAGAAGTGACAATAAAAAGTCTACGAGTCATGGAAAATCAGCTACTGTTTGGAAGCAAGCACAAGTCACGTGATTTCTGCCAGTATTATAAAAGGAAAATGACATTTATTTGCGGTTAAAGTGCTAATGATTTAGTGAGAAGTGGCATTTGTCGTGGTGACCCAAGATGACGATTATTTTAGCGCCAAGTAAATGACAGATAATGTACAGGTAGAGTATGCAATGTGGTCAAATGGAGAGTTGAAGGAACTTGGTTTCTCTGGCCCAGGAAAAATGGTAATATTACTTATGAAAATACACTGAAATAGCCCCATATGGGTTAATAAAGAAACACGGTATTTTAAGGATATCACAAAATTGGAAAAGTTACTAGAACACGTATAGGAGAAATTCTAGGAAATCAGATCAAGAAATAGTGGCAACAGACTAGATTAATGGCAAGCTTGGTAAATGTTTCCAAAGATTTTAGAGAAAGAATATAAACACGTAGCACTGACAGGGAACTTGACTTTCATATAAAAATCAAAGAAAAACAACTTTCTGTTGGCACCGGAATAGATTCGAACCATTTTACTTAAATGAAAATTATGTCATGGCAGAAGTTCTTTTTATCTGTTAAATGACAAGATGGATAACATTTCAACGGATGATTATAACTAACTTACCTAATGATTCACAGAATATATGTATACAATTTAAGTAGAAAAATAAAGATTTTAAAATATAACAGTAAAGATTATTGAGTGAACAGTTATACCACTACATATCACAGTAGTACTTATGTGTAACTTCAGGGGGAAAAGCTAAGGATCTAGTGTTATATCCAGAAAATATTAGCAGTTAATCATTCAGGAATCTTCAGTAGATCTAAAATGGCTGCTTTGGAAATAAAATATTTAGGAGAAGCTTTTGAGTAATTATGAATTCACCAAGAGGATTTCGTGAAATTTGTTTTTCATTGACGTAATTGCCAAGCACTTGTAGCATGGTAAAAATAGAATTTCATTTCATCTTATAATTTTTTACAAATTTTAAAAGACTTCTCAGAGACTTTGATGCATATATTTACAATCTCCTTGTTAAAAGTCCGAAAAAGAGGGTGTATTCTTACGTTTTTATTTTTATTAGGAACAAAGACGTGATATGTCAGTAGCGAATACCAGTAGCATTCAGCTGTGCTGATTTCACTTGTTGCTTTTTCAAAAGCAGTTAGTTTATAGAAGATTCAAATTTTTCATCTCAAAATCAATGGCCAGAGTAGCTGACAGCAGGGATAATCAAAATCGTAGTCTGATGATGAATGCAGTTCAGCAATGTACTCTTAAAATGGGTAGGAAGATATCAGGAGGAACAGAGTCCGATCATATCCAAGAAATGTCAAACAAACCATTACCATGATTCTAGATTCTTACCTCCTGATATTCCTTATACTGTGTATCTACCAAGTCACGAACAACAGCGATGTGTGTGAACATCCACTGAGAAATCTCCTAACGGTGGACAGAAAGAGTCGTAATTATTTCATGGGTTTCCTGGAAAAAGAGTTAACTGCCCTTGAAATTAATGCTTAATAATTAGTTAAAATTCTGTCAAAAGCACCCACTACAGAAAATAAAAACAAAAAATCCGGACTGAATTTTATATGACGAATCTAATGGAGGTCTGTGTGAGGGACAGAGCTCGGCAGTCCTCCCCTGATCCCCTTCGAGGCAGGGCTTGCTGCCCAGCTCCCCCAGGGGCCGCGTCGGCTGCAGAGAGCCGCAGGGGCGACCCATGTCCAGTGACGTAAGGCTCAGCAACTCCAGCTCAGGGAGGGTCAACTCCGACAGGCTATTTTGGCTTCCAGGCTCCACTGCGGTCAGCTGAGGCTGCCACTAGAACTGTGCTGCAGCCTGACATTTCCCTGTGCCCAGTCCTGCTTCCTGCCCCTCCCTCCCACAGGTAGGTACCGACCCCAAGGGCACCTCCTAATAGACACCCTCTACATTAAACTCCGTCTCAGAGGTTTCTTCCTGGAAAAGCCAACCTGACACGTGAGATGCCACTTAGATTCTGGGACGGTGAAGGGCGTGTGATGAGGTAGAAGTCAATGCTGGAGGTAGATGAGTTTTTTTAAAATATCGATCACAAGCATATACAACAAAATCATAAAAAATTTAAAAAGCCTTGCTCTGCTATTGACTTAAAATTTGTAGAACTATCAGTAACACTGAAAGTTGGAAAAATTGGGAGAAAATTCTCCACAGTCCGATCATTTATCATTCTATGAATCTCATCTTATGTCCAGTTATAAAGTGGATGTAAGTACACAGCACTCATAATGCAATTTTATCCTAATAAAATGGAAAAAGTTCCTATAATCTGGGTTATTCTCTTTTCTAAAACAAAAACACACAGAAGTTCCATGTCAAATCATCTCCTTGTACATATTAAGTATATCATGAATAATAAAATACAATTAAACCCTGAAATACAAATTCCTAATAATACCATCAATGAAACTAAACAAAGTACCTGGGTGGAAAGACTGTGTTTACTTAGACCACTTTCCTTTCGATTCCTCCTTGATCCTGTTAACTTGGAAAGACCAAAGCCACTGCTGACACGGGACAATTTGGACTGTGTGGTGGGCACCAAAGCTTCTCCTCGACTTATGCATTTCTTTTCATGGGCTATGAAATTAAAATTGCATTATTTTATAATTTCTCCATGTATTTATGAGTCTTGCTTTTAATACTTTTGTACCCTGGCTACAAACCACAATACTAGAGTTATCAAAAGCAGCATATATTACTAATGCAGTCATTTTAGATATCACAAATTTATTTAAGGATGGCTGCTTGTGAATTATTACACTAGCTGAACTTATATTTGATTGAAGTCTCACAGCTCTGCAATAATATGCAAATTTATTTTAACTGTAATGCAATTCTATGTTAATAATTCACAATCCCCTATCAAAAATCTTTGGTGCTGGGTAAATGTTGGAACTTACAAAGTTTTGGATTTTAAAAAGGCTACATAGGTACATACATTGTACGTTACACAATACCACCAGAGGGTCGAGGGTGATAAGCTATAATTTGACACATACTATTACTGCAGCAAAACGTATGAATATTCACACCAAGTAGGATACAGAAAGATAAGTTAGGTTCTGCTACCAAGTCAGTTTTGGCACCACATTAATGAAAAACATTGGGTTTTCAGGGCTGTCTGAATTTCAAAATTAGGGATAAGGGGTCGTGGACCCAGAGCCAAGACAGCGACCATACCAAAGCTGTAAGCCACGTACTATTTTCTAAACTCATACATGGCAGATGTATAACACACCTTGAATGTAAAAAAAAAAGAAATACAAGAAGAAAACTCAAATCTTGATATAATCATTCTAGAATGGTTAGAATGTATAGATTTCAATTCCTACTGCCATCATAGTATTCTTTGATGAATGTTTTAATGACATATTTAAAGTGGACCCATACGTGACAGCCGGGTGGACACATGATGTCTGTGGGCCTCCTTACCCAAATGATTCTGCCAGCACTTCAAACCGGCCTCTTCGATGAGCGGCCTTGCTATGGCTATGTCCACGTGGCCCCTGTCATTCACGGGCAGAGTGACTTTGAAAAGTTCCTCCAAAACTTGTTTCTTGCTATGAATCAGTTCAGTCCAAACTCTGTTGACAGCTTTTATGAGAAGCTGACGCCCTAGTAAATGGAAAAAAAAAAAAAAAAAAAAGGCAAGCAAATAATCAAAATATAATAATTTTTCTTCATGTTTCACATCTAGGAATTTTAACTACAGTATTTAATTGGAAAAACAATGCTCATGTTACATCCAGCTCAGTGAAAGGATATTTAGCTAACACAAACTATGCTTGGCTACTTGGAAAACATTTTAAAAATCTTTACGTTCACAAAAAAGACTATTTTTTTTTATAAAATTAGAAATCACATATATAATTATCTAGCTTCTGATAGATAAGAACTTATCTCCCATTTAAAAGTAATTTTTAGCTCTGAATATTTAAGGTGAGTTCAAAACTAAGTCAACTGTTTTTGAATATTTTGTACAAGAAAATAATAAATATTTTAAGAAGATTTTTACTATTAAATTCAGTTTTGCTTTGGACTCTTTGTCAATTTGTCTGACTCTTCCCCTAGACCAGTCAATCTTTAGCAGGCGTCAGAATCTCCTGGAGGGCCTGTTACAACAGATTGCTGGTCCCCACTCCCAGAGTTTCTGATTCAGTGGATCTGCGTGGTGGGACCAGAGAATCTGCTTTTCTACCAAGTGTCCAAATGATGCTGACATTGCTAGTCTGAGGACCTGGCTTTGAGAAGGAATGTCGGTTCCTTAGGGGATGAAAACAACCACTGTGTCTTTTGTGTTTGGGGTTCAAGAAAGTCTGGTGAAAGAAGAATAAAGCTTAAATGAGTGCTGAGTGCTGGATTTCCAAAGGATAAAACCAAATGCAGAACTACCACACAGTCTGGCTGGGGAGACGACACTACCATACTGATTTCATCTTTATTACTAAACATGTGAAGATAAAAAATCAGCCCACGCAAAGACTTCAATGTGTAATGCTTACAGTATCAGAAGGAAAACTAGATTTTTAAAAAGAGAGAGAATAAAATAAAAATGGTACTACTGACGACCTGTCACAAGCAATATTTTGCCTCTAATGTGATACATGATTCTACTTTATAGTAAACGCTAAGTTAATATCTGCACGTCTACTGCTTAAGCAAGTGTAAACACTACCATGAAGTCTCTCGGTGTTACTAAGAAACATGGAGAGTTGGTGAAGACCCATCTTGGCACAGAGAGACACTTTGTTGGTGGATGTACAAGTTGCCCTATGGAGAGAGCGGTTGTCAATGTTGGTAGTTTCTGAAGTCGATGTTTTGGTTGTATATTAAAAACTGGAGATAAAACAACAACAACAAATCCCTAAATTGAGGTAATTACCTTCGCTGATATCTTGGCTGTAACTACCATCTGGTTCGATGTCCGAGGGGATCATGATGTGCCACGTGGTCATGCGGGCTTCTGCTTCCAGTCCAAATCCATCCACGTTACTGGAAAATTCCAGGCAGTTTAAATTATATGAAGGAAATGCTTGTAGCTGAAAAACTACAGTAACTAAGAATTACTCTGCAGACACAAGTAAACACGGGTGCCCTCATAAAGTTCTGTTATTGGCAGACGTTACTGAATGTCTGAGCAGCAGAAGCACAAAATAAAACTAGTTTACCAAGAAGATGCTTTAAGGGGTGATCAAACAAATCCACTTGACTACATGTAATTAAACTAATCTATAGCGTCGAGATTATCATCTTAATATTTCATATGCTTTTTGATTATTGTTAACATTTTTACTTAACAATTACAAAAAGTTCATTTAACTAAGAACATTCTACTAATGTGCCCGTGTTCTCTCTCTCCAGTCCCACATCTCACCACTCTGCTCCTGCAGCAGTGAAATACTCAGTTTCCCAAAAGCGTCATATTCTTTCTTCGTTCTGGGCAGTCACACAGATTGCTCTTTCTACCTGCAGCAGTTGTCCCCTTCTCTTGTCCTCCCCAACTGAAGCTAGGTCTCAAGCTGCAACTGGACAGGTGTTTCTTCCCAGGTAGGGGCCCGTTTCATGCTCCCGAAGCACTGTGCTTCTAGCAGAGCACTCGGTGCGCCTGATGGGCCTTGCTTAGCTATCCGTTTTCCTTTCGAGAGGGCCACCGCATGGTCTGGGTTACATTTTATCCCAGCGCCTAATTCGATGCCTGGTCCCCAGCAGACATTAAAAAATATGTCAAAGCAATCAACAGTAAATTACTAAT
The DNA here is from genome assembly GCA_004363605.1 of Indri indri. Classification (NCBI taxonomy): domain Eukaryota; kingdom Metazoa; phylum Chordata; class Mammalia; order Primates; family Indriidae; genus Indri; species Indri indri. The sequence continues at coordinate 11,408 of RJWJ010013312.1, forward strand.
TTTACTCATTTAACATATAACATCACATCAAGTTTTTCTTTTTACTTTTCTTAGCCTCCAACAGTGTGTATTTAATTTGCTTTAAAAGCAAATTTCTTTTTAAAAATTCTGTAAGTGACACGGTGATTACAGAAAATTTTAGAGATGCAGAAAGTAAATTAAAAGACAAAAATACCCATTTATTCATTGCCAAAATGCAACACCTGCCCTGTAACCTTTTGCATAAAGTTTTAAGTAAAATTGATTAAACACAAAAAGAAATGTTACTATTAAAAAAATAAAACAAAGAATTCTGGTGGAATAACATCAAAGACAAATTCAACACGGCAAACCGAACCTAAAGGATTTACCTTCCAGCATGTAGATTAATCAAGCAGTGGGCCAGACAGCTAATGAATTCTTGGTCGTGGTTCCCGGGTCCCAGGATCAAGTTCCTGTTTACAGTCAAGACCCTGAGTGAGTCCAGGAGAGCGACTTGCTGAGGAACAGTTTTGTGTGCCCGTGAGAACTGGTACAAGATGGTCCTGTTGAGGCAGTGGTAAACCGCATCCAGCGACAATCCCTGTGATCTTCTCTTTGACTAAAGATACGAAAGGTAAGTTTTCAGTAAAATGGACGACCATAAAAGATCTGTTCATCATTTACACATCAACTTCCACTAGGTCTGTTGCGTACCAGATGCCATGCTAACTACTAGACCTGATAAGTTAAAAGATACAAAGCTCTTACTTATACGGAGTTCAGAACCCATGAGGCACATAAATGCAATTTAATGAACAAGTGCTACATAAACACACAGTTCCAGGCTGGGCACAGTGGCTCATGCCTGTAATCTCAGCACTTTGGGAGGCCGAGGCGGGAGAAGAACTTAAAGACAGGAGTTCAAGACCAGCCTGAGCAACACAGCAAGACACCCTGTCTCTATAAAAAAATTAGCTGGGAGTGGTGGCACACACCTATAGTCGTGGATGCTTGCAAGGCTGAGGTGGGAGGATTGCTCAAGCCCAGGAATTTGCGGTTGCAGTGAGCTACGATGATGCCAGTGCACTTTAACCCGGGCAACAGAGCAAGAACCTGTCTCAGAAACAAAAACAAAAACGGAAACAAAAAAATAGAGCTCTCAGTGAAGAGAGCCACTAACACTCCTGTGAGACAGAGCGGCCTGCCCGATAGCATGGAGACGTGTCATCTGGGTGAAGTCCGCTACTAAACATTTATCAGTTTAAATGACCTCTACTCAAAATTACTGAAAAAAATTACCTAAAATGTTAGAAAAAAAATCCCTCCCCCTCTGCCCCCCCGGGACATTATGTGCCAAAAAAAAAAAAAAAATTTTTTTTTTTTTGTTTTTTTTTTTTTGACATTCTAGTTTCACTCTCTCATTTGAGAATTTTCTCTTTGGCTTAAACACAAATGTACCTCTAAAAAAAATTCTTAGGTGACATAAGAGAACCTGTGCGTCTTTGTCACATGCTAATAACACATGGTAACAATATTTCCTACTGTCTACAGTACGTGTTGAATAAAATTAATCACTCATGCCAAACCAAACCAGGCCAATATTCCTTAGTTAAAAATACTGTGAACATGCACAAAAAAAATGACAATTTCAAAGTAATATGGACTTTGTAAAAAATAGAAATTGATAAGAGACTATTCCTTTAATATCAATTCTGCATACTGTGTAAGCCTTACACATTGATGCAGTATACTGTGAAAACCTATCAAATTGTATTAAGGTATTTAAATGTATCAGGGTAACAAAGACCACCACCAGTCGGGAGGTCAGTGAGCGACCACAGCTTGAGAGAACTAGACAACTTTGTAAGGGACACGTTGGCACCAGGCCAACAGGGGAAGTGTTAAAAGTCCATATTTTTAAATTCACTTTTAATAGGCGTAGCTTTGTATTAAATGTTAACATTATCTTATTAGTTACACTTATTTCCAACAATTTTGACGCTACAGGCAAAGTTTTTCGATGGGAAAACATGTACTCTACAACTAACAGTGACGATGGATTACCTGTGCAATTAGTTGAATTATAAAATCTATAAGAAGTTTAGATTCTTTGTTGAACATGCCTTGCCAAAGCTTGTCCACCACACGTTGCGTGAAATAAAACACATTGTTCACCAATACCTGGTAGCTTCCTCCGCTGGTAATAGGCAGAGATGCGTCTTCCCCTACATTCCGGCAGGAAAAAAAGGTCTAAGAAAACTGATATCTACCAGGATAAGACCAGATCCTCAAAGAAAATCAGGCTAAGGAAAAATAAGTATAACTATAACATTTAGAAATATGACCACTAGCTCTTACATGTGTCTTTAAGAAAATGACGCTCATGGTCAGAAATCAATAGAAATATTGGAAGAAATAATTTCAGCAGTAATAAAGTGTTGTGGATTGAGACTACCTGTGAAGTCCCTTATTGCCTGAAGACAGCCTGTGATAAGCAAACAGTTCTTCAACATAAACTATCAGTCACAAGTGATCTCCACTGGAGAGAAAAATTAGGTCAGTTTATTAGCTATAAATTGATTCTATGTAAGTAATAAAGGGTAAAAGGAAACATCAAATAAAACTCTCTTTGAGTATACACCTTTAATAACAATGAAGGAATACAGGCAGACTAGAGCTTCAGAAAAACTGCAAAAACTAAAGCACAGTCAGCGGTGGTGGTGCATTTAGCCCCCTCCACGATCATCAGCACCGTCTCTTTTTAAAGGGACCCCAGTGTCTTCCGTGTGCTTGCTATACAACACTGCTTCATGACTAATCCTCCTAGCCCCACCTCCTACCTAGAATGTTCCCTCCAAGCCCTTCCTCTGTGGGAATTCTGGAGGCTCCACTAAATGTGATTATTATTATTCCTACCTAACTCTACATTGCTCCGTTAAGCAAAACTCCTTACTTTGTGTCATTATGTAGTATGATTGATCTCAACTGACGAGAACAAGAACAAAGTGAGACCTGACACCCTGCTTTGAGAGTGCACAGTTACATGTTAAGACAATACTAAAGATTTCCTGGCAAATTTACTTTTGATAAAAATCTTAACAGTGCACAGGTTCTATGATTAATAGTATCACTAGGAACTCAAAGTAGCATATACAGTATACTAAACCATTTCTTTTCCTTCTCCTATAAATTCTGTCTTTGTTTTATATGTAAATATTGGCTTCACTATAAATATATAATTTTTTTATTTTTATTGTAATTAGATACTGACATACAGAAAAAACATATTTAAATGTGTTTTGATCTTTTTCCTGGAAGCCATCCTAAAAAATAATACATACATACCTGTGACCCAACAATTCCACTCATAGGTACGTACTCAACAGATACATATAAATATTGTACACATATGTGGTCCGTATGGACAAGAATGTTTATAGCAGCTTTATTTATAATTGTCTCAAACTGGAAACTTCCACTTGTCTATCAATAGTAAAATCGATAAACATATATCCATGATAGACTATATAGCAATGAGAATAAATGAACCCATGCTACAATATGCAGCAACATGGATAAATTGCACAAATATAATGTTGTGTATATGAAGCTAGACTAAAAAGAAAAGAGGAAAGAGATGAAGTTAAAACAGAGAGATACTTCGGGTTTAGATAGAGAAGGACAGTAATTACAGGTACTATTATAAAATAAAAATAAAACACAGAATTACCCAATAACACATCAGCTGCAAGCAGATGGTCCATCACACTATCCAAAATATAAGTCTGAAATTCTTTTTGCTGAGTTCTTGTAGATCTTTCAGGGGAAGCCTAATCAATAAAATTCAGAATTAGAAACAGAACCAAAGATAAGGCTAAACCATATTTACATTACCAAATGTATTAAAAAGATTAAAAAACTCTACCATTAGATAGAAGTATGACTTAAGAGACTGTATATATGCTTGCAGTCTTTCTCTTATTTTTCTAACCATAGAATTTTTAAAAATTTAAAGCAAATTTAAATCCATTCCTCCAAAAACAGTATTCTAAACACTATAAAGTATTTAATAAATATTTGATAATCTCTTATTATATCTCACTTCCAAAAGAAATCTGGCAGTTTATAATGAAATACGTATAAAATAACATACAAATCATAAAGCCGTTGAAACAAATACAAAAGCTCAAGAATCTAGTCATCAAGAGAATATGTCAATGGGCAATGAAATATTTATAATAAAAAACAATTTAGCTCTGAGCTTCATATCCACCAAGGAGAGGAAAAAATATGGTTTACAAAGCTTTTTATTATTCATAAAAAGAAGCATACTAGATTGTCAGCAAGGATACATGTTTTCCTATAATTGTTCTGAGAGAAATGTTCTCTATGGGTACAAGGAGGACAGTGAACAACCTTTATAGGTAGTATCTTTGGTAAGTTTCACAAAAGACAGAGATGATTTTAAAAATTATCTTGAGTAAAAGCTTAGGGCACAAAGCTCAAGTACGGTCCTCTGGCAGCATTTCTATTGCTAACCAGGGGAAGACAATCCGGGCGCTTAGCTTTCAAGTGTCTGACCAAGCAAGCGGCAAAACACAGGGAACACATGGATGAAATGCAGGAAAGACCCTCTCGTCATCCTCCCCAAATGCCAGTAGTTTTAGCCAGGCTTTTGATAGGAGTTGGATATTGAATAATTCAATCAACTGTAATGTTCTTCCTTACACAGAAATCCGCATGTTTTAGATTCAGGCATAGCATTAATGCTTGGCCAATGAAATAAAAGAACCTACTTATTCTTGCAGAGAGAGATCCAGAATTGTGTTTATGACTATGTTAAAAAATTGGGTTTTAGAACACTGCTCTGTTTTTCTTTCTATTATGATTTTCAAGGTGGTCCTGTTAAAGGCTTTAAAGGAGCAGTTAAAATCTGAGTGCTCTATAGTGAAATCAATAACCTAAGATTCAAAAACCAGCAGCTAAACAAAAGTTGTAAAGATCAATTTTCTCTCTTTTTTTTTTTTTGCATGAAAAGACATTTATTTAGTTTTAAAATAACAAAATATGGTTCTGGTAACAGTTAAAAGAATACCAGTGCTTAGGAGTTTGGTTTGTCAGTTACCTAATTTTGGAAAAAGTGAAGAATTCTCATACTGTGAAGAATGTGAAGAATTTCTCATGCTGTGTTTAACCTTACTAAATTTCTCCGTGGAGTCAAACAGATTAATACAATGGTCAGCAAAGACTTGAGACCAAGGCCTGCCTGGTCTTCTCAGGCTGGTCTTCACTTGAGAGTCTTATCCCCATTAACTGAAGAGAAAGTGAGGACTTACAAATGACTAACAGCAAACTGATAGTTCCATGAGGATTTCCTTACAATTAGATCAGAGACCATTTCATGCAGCAGCTTGAGTGATCAGAATTTACTAAGGAATAAGGCACAGGAAGATGTCCACGCTCTGAAGACAACAGTACTCTCAGGATTGTAATCAGCTCAAGGTGGTTAATGGAATACATAATAATGAGTAGGGTTCATCAAATCTTAGCTAGACAAAGTCTTGGAGTCTGTCAAACAGAGGAACTACACTAGAGAAGTGCTCAGTCAGTCAACGATACTTATTTTTATTAATATTCTTTCTTATTACAGAAGGATTTAAGGCTGGTTTCATCACCAATAGGCATTTAATACTCTGATTCTTCTCACCGGAGCTGTTACGATAAGCAGAGTGATCAGGACCAAGAACTTATACTTGTTGTTGGCCCTAGTGGCCTAGTTCCTATGTTCTTGCTGAGATTTATAGCAGCCTAACTTTTAAAGGACTTAACGATTTTATGAATGCATGCACTGTTCTCTCTGTGGTGTTTTTTCTTTTAAAACAATTACCTGGACCACTGTTATGTGCCAGACATAGTGCTTAGTTTACACACATTATCGCATTTAATCAGCAAAATATCCCCTGAAGTAGATACTAATACACCCCCATTTTAGAGAGAAGGTAAGTGAGGCTTAGTGAGGGTAAGTCACTTGGTCAAGTTGCAGCTAGGATTCAAACCTCAGTTTCTTTGAAGTCAAAGCCCGTGGCCTCACAAGCTACAGCATAGCATACTGCTGCCACTCTGTTAGAATCTCTATGTTGAAGTCAACAAATGCACAAGAACCACCCTGCAGAGCACAGGCTGCAATCTCCATCCTTCTTTTGGATAAAACTGGTTGGCCCACCAGACAATCTAAACACTGTGATCTGTTCTGGCCTCCGGCTGTCAGATCTGTCTTCCCGGTGAAAACAGTGATCCAGTCAACATACCAATCTTCAAAGGATCACAGTCTCCTTTCCGAGGTGGGGACCCCACACAGAATCTATGTCCCACACTTAGGCCAGACAGCCCGTGGGTGTCTGCTGCCCAGGGGAGAGCGGGTTGTGGTTCTGGTAGGAAGACCTTTGGTATTCTGTCCTGTTTCTGGAATGGACCGGAAGCCTGTAAAGAGGAGGATTTTAAGCTTCCTGGTTCGGACTGCAGTCAGTCCTCCTCTTGACTGCTTTCTCCTCCTGACTTACTTTGTGGTGCTCTCTTTGCCCACGTTGCCACTGTCTCTTGTTTCCCTGCACTCACTCAGGGCGGGTTTCACTATGATGGGCAACAATAGGAAATTCTTGCAGAAGATGGCTGTAATAAGTTGCAGTGAACTCCTCAGACCACAGAAAGTTGTTTATGGGATCAGAGAACCATGCACTACAACTCAGCACCCTTAGTTTCATTATTTACCTCCAGGTATATACAAACACTTTTTTTTTTTTTTTTTTTTGAGACAGAGTCTGGCTCTGTTACCCTGGCTAGAGTGCTGTGGTGTCAGCCTAGTTCACAGCAAGCTCAAGCGATCCTCCTGCCTCAGCCTCCCCAGTAGCTGGGACTACAGGTGCATACCACTATGCCCGGCTAATTTTTTCTATTTTTAGTAGAAACAGGGTCTCACTCTTGCTGAGGCTGGTTTTGAACTCCTGAGCTCAAATGATCCTCCCGCCTTGGCCTCCCCAAGTGCTAGGATTACAGGTGTGAGCCACCCTGCCCGGCCTACAAATACTTTTTGATCTGTTCTCATGTACTTTCTTTCCACTGCCACGGTAGCATTCATCTGTAGCAAAGTCACCTGGCCCTCATGAGAAGTCTAGCGGTGAAAGCAGAGGACACTGATGGGAGCTGGGAGAAGAGTCACTAGACGCCCTTACATAAGCCAACATAGGCCACTTAATCAATTTTTTTAGCATGTCTTAAGTGCCAGGCACCATGTTATGAATATTAAATGGTATCTTATTTAATTCTCACAATAATTCTCAGAGACAGTTTCCATTTTTGTATCATTGCACAGATGTTGAAACTGTAAGGGGTGAAGAAAATTAAACTTGGCCAAGGTCACATGGCCATATCCAGGACACGTTTAATTCCTCAAAATACTTCTAGCTGGGTGATGTACACATATTTGACCTTCACAGCAATCCTGCAGCGGAGATAGTAAACAACGTCATTCCCGGAGAATGAATTTAGCTGAGGGAGATTCAAATGCTCACATAATAAACAAGGGACAGAATTTAGACCCAGGTATTTCTTCTTCCCAAACCCATGCTCTTTCTACAACACGACACCACCTTCCTCAATGTGGCCTCAGTGTCACACTCAAGCCAGTCTATCTGAACGGAATCTTCTATTTTTATAGATTGCTAATAAAGACAACTTCACGTTCTTGGGGACATAATCAAGTAAGCAGACACTTGTATGATGAAACTCTAGCACTCTTAAGACTGAAGATGGTTCATGTTTACTGGACTAAAAATCAGTTGCTTCAGGCCCCTTCTTTTAGGTAGGTAAACGGTAAGTATATATGGTAACTCTATTCTTGCATCTCTTCATGGGTAAAGACTTCATAATCGCAATATTCAAAACCATATTTGCAATTTTTTACATCATAGGAAGGCATGGAATATTTTCATTAACATATTTTTATATGTATTCTTTATGTGTGTATTAGATTTAAAGTTCATCAAAGTAGTGAATTAATTTTTAAAAGCAAATTTCTATCCCTTTTATTATGTAGTATCATATCTTCCTGTTTGGGAACTGCCAGAGATGTAGTTAACAATTGAATGATTCAAAAATACAGTAAGTCTTCACTTAATGTCACTGATACATTCTTGGAAATTTTCACTTTAAGCAAAATGACATATAAAAAAGCCAATTTTTTTTTCATCATTTTAATGAAACAACATTGAAAGAAAGGATGTTGTTATTCAAGGACCTGCTGTATGTTATTTCACTTAAAGTCACAGTTTCCAAGAACCTATCAATGACATGAAGTGAGGACTTACTGTACTTATAGAACACACCAAGGCACTGGGCTAAGAGTTGTGAGAGACGAAAGCTGGTCTCTAGCTAAGTAGTTAATAATCTACCTGAGGTTAATCCTGAAACTCCCCCTCCTCCCTGTACTATAATCCCACCACGCACAATTCCCAGGGCCATGAGGGACACAATTCCACCATAGGACAAATTCATGCCCACAATAATGAGAACCTTATCTCAAGGTTAATAGTTATATCAAACTTTCCTTATTAAAAAAACAGAGAAAACAAAAATAAAAGATTACTATATACGGTTAATTAGCTATTAAGGTTCCTACAAGCTTGAAAATGTTATTGGATATACCTACCCACCCCGTATCCTTCACATGTGTATTTTATTTTTTTGCTCAGTTATGCTTTCTTGAACCCATCTCTTCCGAACTTTATCCTGTTATTTTCCAATTACCATGCCATTTTTTTCATAGACTACTTCAAATTTTTACCCTGTACACTAGGATGCTGGCTATTCTCTCTTCTTAGATCTTTTTAAAGTTTCCAAAGGGGACAAGCTCTACCATGCATGTTTTAAAATTCTACTACATGGCTTACTGACAAAACCAATTATTCTTCTACCATTATTAAACATTGTGGTCCTGATTGAAATGCTTAGCATGACTGGTATCCAAACTACATTAGTGATTTCTTTTAATTGACCAAATGGAGATATTGTCACATGAATAAGATAAGCATCTGTGGCCTTCAGGTTGCAATTAAAAAGTTAACCGTATCAGCCACTAGAGGGAGCAGAACAGGCTCAGGCTCAGTTGTCAGACTGCTGAGGGCTCGCAGGAAGTTCCTCAGACAGAAATGCAGGCATCTGCACAGATTAAAACTCTCATAAAACATGTTATTTTAAGAGCCCCTGGCACATAGTATTTGACCCTATTTGTATGACTTGGCTAAAAGAACATGAATGTATAGGAAACTAACTATATCATACTAAATTCCCTTTCTGTGATCTTTTATTTTCTCTTAAGACTTTTCTAAGTGAACATTTTTAATGTTTTTCAGGGATGGCTAATGTCTAGACCCAAGAGTGAGGCCCCTTAAGGCTCACAGCCACTCTCATCTTCTGATCCATCAGCTGATCCATATCACATATCAGCAGAACGGGCGAGCGACCTAGAAGTTTTGCTGCCTTGGGGAAAATTGGACAAGCACATACTGAGCACATACGTGTGCAACACGTACCATGTCTAAGTTGCACGGCACGCTAATGGCAATAACGTCTGGCAATAACGGGTAACAGGACTAAAGAAGGGAGCTGTGGGGTGAGGGACAATGCTACTCGGTACCGTCAGTGTCTAGGGAAGGGGCTGACACGCTATGGCCTGTGGGCCATTTCCAGCCGGGGCCCACTTTCGTAGATAAACTTTTGTTGGAACACAGCTATGCTCAGACCTTTACATAGTGTCCACGGCTGATTTTTAGCTATTAATACAATAGTGTAGTTAAATGGTTGTGACACAGACTGTATGGCCCACGAAGCCGAAAATATTTACTAACTGGCCTTTTATAAAAACGTTTGCCAACTCCTAGAGAAAGGGTGATAAAGGATTGAATTAGAGGCGTGCTTGAGGAAATGGAAAAAAAAAGAACAAATTGATAAGGTCTAAAGCACAGGTAAGATTAAAACCTTTCCACAGCCCATGATACCTTCTGCCCATACATAACTCTGAAGAATTAGAAATCTTTGGCATAGAACTTGCATGCTCATTAACATTCCAATTATAAAAGCAATGCAGAGGAGATGGAAATGTGTTTGTCTTTACCTCCAACAAAAGATCGATCAGTGGCGTTTGCTTGCTCGCAGGGGTAAGACAGAGGTTGTCTATTATTAAGACCCGCATGAAGTCAAAAACAAACTTTTTAGCTGGGTGATTGGTCAGGTATGTCTTGGTTCCCACATTGCAGTACTCGGACTGGCTCCTGTTCATCCCTGTGTCCACCGCAAATGCTTTAAACTCTTCTGCTGGAGAGCCGACCTCATCGTCAAGATCAGTCACCTAGCAAAATCAAGTGGAAAAATATGGTAATCGCAGTAGATTTTATTTGACGTTTTTACTTCTGTGGTTCCTAAAAATAAAATTGTTGCAGCAGCAGTATCTTCTTTCAGCATTTACCACCTATTAAGCTGCTCAGCACATTATTTCACTCTGCTTTACTTGACCCTCATCTTCAAGGTAGTAATCTGGTAGCACATGCCAAGGTTACTCAATACATGGTCTTTCTGATTGATGACTAACCATACAGTCTGCATTATGCTAAATTACAGGTCTACTGTGGATAACTGCACTTAAATAATAAAATGAGACTGACCATATTTGCATATTTGGAATCTATATACTGAGAAGTCAAATCTCACAAAATTTCAGAAGAAAATTTGGCATAATGGCAGCACCTAAGGGGTGACCATTTCTTTGCAAGTTGAAAAACCCCAGTAAGCAAATAAAACGTGTGTTAATTTTGAGTCAAATGAGAGAGACAGACGAGCAGACAAATTACAAGGTGCTGACACGGAAAGGCACTGAGATAGCATTGAGGGTCAATTTTTACCAAAAATGAGGATTCTAAAACTATAAACAAGTTGAGGTATTAAGGTCATGTGTTATACTTGTCTTTCTCCTATAAATCCCCATAATTGTACAATGAATATTCCACCTTTATACATGCCGGAAAATTTGTATGAAGGAGGCAGTTTATCCCAGGCCCAAGAGTACGTGGTAGGAATGAGAGGAAACATCATGAAATTCAGAAGTATTATGGAGAAATGACTGTCTTGTGGGCCTATTCTAAAGGAGAAAAGAATTAAGTGAAATAAGCCAGGAACAAAGTTAAACACTACATATTCTCCCTCATATGTGGAAGCTAAAAAAAGGTTGATCTCATAGAACGAAAAAGTAGAAGTGAGGATACTAGGAATGGGAACAGTAGGGGAGAAACAGGGATGGGAAGAGATTTGTTAAAGGATACAAAATTACGGCCACACAGGAGGAATAAATGCTAGTGCTCTACACCACTGCAGGACTGACTACCGCCACCGATAATATACAGCTTCGAATAGCCAGAATATTGAATATTCCTAATATAAAGAAATGACAAATGTTTGATACATTTTAATGATTCTGATCCGATCGTTATACATTATATGTACTGAAACATCACTATGTATCCCATTAATATGTACAATTATTTGTCAATTAAACAAATAAAATTAAAAGAGATTAAAGGAGAAAAGTATCTACACTGTATATGATTATAGTCTAATAATTTTCTACTAAATTAGTATAAAATAAGAAAAATAAAAGTTGAATGAAATAAGAAGAGTTGAGCAGAAGAAAGGACCAACATATACTTTATTTTTTATAAAGACCATGAAACCTACAAGTCATTTATAAGGATTAAACTCAGCAAGTGCCTAATTCCTAAAATGAAACAGAAAGACGTTCTGTTAGACTAGAGTTCTTTTACCCGAAAAGATTTTACAACTATGGAGTTATCATCAGAAATGGACTGACTGCTTGGAGAGGGAAAGTACTAACGAGGGACTTACGGGAACATGGTGAATGAGAAAAGGAAGCACAGCGGAGTGCTATTTTAGGGGAAAGCAGAAGGAAAGTGCGGGGAGCTGAGGACACCGGACGATGGATGACGTAAGCGGTGGGGCACTAAGTTATGAAACTATAACCTGGTCAAAAGCTCAAGAGATTGACAAAAAAAAAAGACACATCTGCTAACCACCGGGACAGACAAATTCCAGTTTGACCTTCCCCTCCCCGCTCCTACCATCTCTGAGTATGGGCGGATATTGAAGGGGAAGACGGTGGCTGCCAGAGCGCACAGGAAGTCCGGGCTCATCCACATGGAGGCGAGGTCGGGCACGTTGTGGTACAGGTATCTGAAGAATTGCATCAGCGTCACGGGGTATTCTCGGAGCCACGATCCCTCTTCTTCCGACTGCCATGGCTGTCGGGAGCACGAGCAGAGACGCTATGTTAGAGTAACGGACGCTGACAAAAATTACTTTAAAAACCCATTACTCACTACTCTTATGAAACTGGATCTATCGTTGGTCCAGAACTCTATGAAGCACACACATGAGCAAACACACTCATGTACACACATGCAAACAAACCTAGAAATTAGCTGAAACAAAAACAATCCCCTTAGCAACTGATAGGATGCTTGTCTATTCATTGCATCACTCACAGCTGGGCTGACTAAAGTCAGCGGTTTTGATTACTCATCACATCAACACGAGTACAGCGTTGCCCCACTGTGCAGCGTGTCAGAGTTAGGAGCTACCATAAAAGATGGGGAAGGTACTTCACCTTTCCGGGCCTCACACTTAAGCATTATGTAATACAACCACAACAACAAGGCTTAAAAAACATAAAAAGAATACTGTATATTAGAACAATGTGTATCTCCTGATACCTGCCCAGAGAATGGCTTTCTTTTTAACTTAGATTTTTATATTTGTTTATAAATAGGAGCCAAAGCAAGAATCCTATTTTTTTTTCCTTTTTTTTTTTTCACCTTTCAGGAGAATGGGTGTGACAAAACAAGAATCCTAAAGCATTCTAAATTAATGCATTTGATGGTAATGTTCTGCTCTTAGATGACACAACAATAGTTTTGACTAAAATTAGATTTGTCAGGTATGTGTAATTCAAGCAGTCTAAGTTAACATTTCCTCTTACAAAGTCATCCTAAATTGTGTAAACACATTAAGCCGTTATTCACGGTATTCCCATCAGATAGACAGTAACATAAATTCTGTCATTTACTTTTTCAATACTTTAAGTCAGAAATAACCAGAATAGAAAAACAAAAACAAAACTTACATTGTTAACATTTTTAACTTCTAAATGAAAGTGATTTTAAAAGTTAAAATAACATTATTGTAACATATACTGTAATATACATTGATTACATATGTATACATTGTAATATATACTTTATTACATTAATAATATTAATATCAGTTAATACTTCTGAAGCACTTACTATATACCAGGCACTCTTATAAATGCTTTATGTGCACACTAATTAATTAAATCCTCACACAAACCCTAAGAGATAAATTCTGTTATCATCAGCATTTTAAACATGAGGAAACTGAGGCACACAGCTGAGGTTAGTATGTCTGGAGTTCCATAGGTAGGATCTGAACTAGGTAGGGTTCGAGAGTCCCTGGTCTTAAAAACTGTACAGTCTGTTCTTATGTTAGAAATAATAAAAGAGACTTTGAGGTTCCAGAGATCACGTTGTAAATAAACAGCTATGTTACCAAAGGACTTCTCTATTTACAAAAAAAAATCCCAGGCAGGAGGCTCTACCAACAGGTCTCGGTATCTCAGCAAACTTACTGAATTCAGCATGCTGCGAAGCATTCCCAGCAATAAAAAAGCGGCTTCTGTGCACACATTATGGATAGAAGAGACCACGGTTCCACTGGAGGCAGGAACTCCAAAGATAAATGTCCAAATAGAATCCAAATCAAACTGCAGAGGTGAAAGTGATTAAAGATTAGCCACTATTAACTTTTTTCAGTAGAGACCCTCATAAGTTCTAATATTCTAAAATTTCTCTGAAACTAGTTTTTATTTTTAAAGTCAGCAATAATAAAGAGATAAAGACCCAGTACTCCTGCACCCTACATTTTAAAACTCATTTATATACTTATAAATAAAGTTGAATACTATGTATCATATCCAGTCTAGTTAGAAAACATTGCTTTCTAATTGTTCTAAAGAAAACAAACAAAAATAAAATACATGTTAATTAGCCACAAGATGAGACTATAGAACGGATGGTTTTAAAGAGGATCTTTTTTAGAAAGCACCTTGAACTCACTTCCTTCCCGTTCTCAGCAATGTTCTAATTTAATTTTAGAATATTTAAAGGTAAGATTTGACAAAATAAAAATCAATTTGAGGAAATTTATTCCTAGCAGTTTTACACAATACTTTATGGTGTCATGTATATTTTGAAAAATTATGTAACCAACAAAACTCTATGAAGCGTGAATCTGTAATTTGATTTAATGTAAGTGTATAGACAGCATTTTCACTTAAAAGGTTTTGTCAACTACTAGAACTGATTTGAATAGCATTTAGCATTAGGATGGAAGAAACGTTGAGTTTAAAAGTTAAATTCCTAAGTCTTTGTAGTGTCACAAACATAAGCTGTATACAGACATTAATAGTCTTCAATTAAAGTAAACAAGTAAAGTCTTACTATTTTCCTAATGTGGATGGTTATCTAAGTGATTAAACTTTTTTTAATCAGAATTTGCACTGAGAATCCTGTCATACCCACCTGATTAATTTATGGTATACAAACGACTCCTTTCATTTTTAATTTTATGGAAATGAAATTATTTTTCTAGATAAAAATCATATAATAAAAGAATTCTTTAGATCATCCAAAGTCTTTATGCATATATAATCATACAAAGTAATCATACAGAAAAAAAGTCCAAACAAGGACAAAGGACTTCTTTTTGAGAAAATTTCCTGTGGTATTTTTAGATTTTTGTATCCCAAATCAACTTTAATGCGAGAAAAGCGATGGTTTCACTGCGATTACCCATTACTCTATGGTGATTCTTTGGCACATGTAATCACACTCACGCCTTACTAGGTAATTCCTACCTGGCCACCCTGCTTACATCGGCAGCTGACGACAGGCACACTGACCTGCAGGTTCTCAGGCAGCTCACTGACTGGCTGCTGCAGGAATAATGCCATGAGGAGGAAATAGAGGGCAGGGACATTAGTGTGTTTGGGAAGGAGCGACTGCAGGACCGGAAAACCGGGAAAATGACAAGCGTCCCGGTTGATCTCCCTGACCGTCGATCTCCCCCCAGCACTCCTGCCCACGTTGAATCCTAAGAGAAGAGGAAAGATGACAGTAAGCACAAAATTAGCAATCGATAGCCACGCTGCATTGACAACTAAGAAGGCAGTCATTCAGTACGTGTAACATTTCTACCCAGAACATTCACATTACTACAGGCAATTAAGTATTCAATTGTTGAATTAATCTTGCAGTTGAAAGTTTTGCTTCACCAGCTATTTGACTTTAGCAAGTTTATCTATTAGGATATAGGCTTAGAAATATAGCTGAGACAATCGGATACAAGACTTTGAAAATGCTTCGTAAGGGTATATAAATTCTACTCATTAAAAGAATAATCTCGGAAGAGCTCTAACGTTCCTGCTTGTATTTCCCTAAGAAAAAAGTGAAAACTAAAACACAGCCGAAATTTAGGATGCTAAAAAATGTAACTTAAAAATATGCTTGTTATAGTTAATATATTTCATTTGTCCTGAATATCATGATAAGCTAGTTCACTTTATCTACAAATTTAGAGACAAAACTAAATGAATAAGCAAAACGATCTGCCCTCACAATGGGATTTGTAATCTGTTGGAAAGCGGCCAGGCAGTTGGATGGCAAATTCAAGCCCTTTGTGGCTATAGCAACCCACAGGCTTAGCTGAACAGTCAGAATCCCTTCTAGAAACCCAGCTTTTCCAGGAGATGGTCAGTGCTTAGTAATATGGCTATAGCATCAGTATTTCTATCAATACTGTTTCTTCTGCTTCGTAACTAAATTCAGGACATACTCCAAACATTTGGTTCTTTTTCCACCCCCAAACCTGGTAAAGTACTCAGTACACAGCCAAATTTTCAATGGAAGACTTTCATGACTAGCAACCAATAGATGAAGGATTTTTATTCTGAAGCAATTTATATTTCAAATATTCACACTTTTAAACTTTTTTCTAGAATGAAGTAAAGCACATATTTGCAACTACTATTTTACATAATAAAAGAAAAATTTATGTCTAGGTTTCTTCTTACATAGTATGCTCTTTTAATTAATAAAAATTGTATAACAATTTACCAAACTCTTTCATATATCATTCCATTTCTTAATCACAATGAACATGTGCTTTAGAAAATCCTGTTATTATTTTTATACGATAGAAAACATGTGTTTTGTTCAAATTCACAAAGTGGTATGACGGGAAGATTTGAAACCTGATGTCTCTACTTTAGAGCCCATAAAATTATGCTACTTCCTTTGCCCTTGTCAATGACATTGTCACATTTCTGAAAGACTGGCTAGATTAGAAGATGGAATTGATTTTGTGTCTATAGTAAGTTCTAAATGCAGTTATGAAAATAAAAAACTTTTTGAGCTTTAAAAAAATCAGAAGACATCCCAGCTATTTGGGAGGCTGAAGTGAGAGGGCTGCTTGAGCTCAGGAGTTTGAATACAGCCTGGACAACACAGCAAGACCTCATCTCTCTCTCTTTTCTCTCTCTCTCAATTATTTAAAATAAAAAATAATCACAAGACATAAAGTAGTATTTTATACACTAAACAGGAACATACATTTTTATTCAACTTCAGGTTCTAAAAAAAACCCCCAATACCAGCATTCTCATTTTCCTTTTTAAAGTTTCATCCTATTTTTCCTCTATAATTAATCTTAAAAAATATTTAATATACAATTAAGTGTTAATTTAGATTCAAGTTATGGCTATGTGCAAGGTATGGTATTTTTATAAAGAAAAAATTCATAAACTAATAAATGTGCATTTAAACAGTCAAAAACATTAGGCTGTTCATCAGATCAAACAGAGCTAGAATCAAATGAGATGATACATGTTTATATACACACATATATGTGTGTGTCACATAGATACTCAGGGGAAATTAAATTAAATGGAATCAAATTAAAATCGAATACCTAGATTTCCTTTTTGGAATCAAAGCAGCGCATGCAAAGTGCAAGCAGGTATCAATGAAGGACAAACAAATTCTAAGACATAAAGTCAGGTGGGTCAGATACGGTAACACCTCTTTTTAATATTACTAAAGTGATGGAGGACAGTGAAAACATAAGACTAATAGTCATTAGACCGAGTCTTAGACACTGTTATTGCCTGGCCCAGGGCTCTTGTATAGTTGAGTCTTAAATTCCTAAGTAGAGAAATTAATCCTTAATTTATATTCATTAGGTTTCATTTATTTCCTATAAAATTCATATACTATAAAATATTAATATATACCTGTATCCAGAATCATGAAGGACAAATGAGACAATATATATGAAAGAATTTTGCAAACCGTAATATAGTATTATAAATCTTAGGTGTTATTATTACAGCTGCTTTTGGCCTTCAAAAGAAGCAGTGCTATCATCAGCATTTATAACTTACATATTCGACAGAACTCACATTTAATTTCCCAGAGTTCGTGCGAAATAGTGATCTATTTATCAAGCACAAAAGTACCTATAATGATAATTAAAAATGTGCATTTTGAAACAATTTTCTTGAGAAATCATTTCACAGTGAAATGAAAATGGTGTCACTTTTTATCGCATACAACGTTCAGACATTTTTCACATGTGAAATACAATAAAATAGTACTACACTGAAAGATCTGTCTTCCTGTCCTTTGCTGTGATATTTGAAGTAGTACAGTGAGAACCCAGATATTGATAGTTATTTTTTTCTATAAATTACATATTAAATTCTGATCCCCCATTTTCCTATATGACAAGAGTTAATATTTGTGATATAAGCTTCTTGAGATCAGACATACAACAGTTATGATTTTAAAATGTAATGTTACAGTGACAAATGTATTTTTAAAGTAATTTAGGGATTGAATGAGCGTACTTTCCGATAAAAAATTATTTTCCAGTAAGTATTTTCCAAGGTAAGATCACTAATATGAACAGACAGATACAAGTTCAAATAAAGCTAACATAGGAAACTGCAATTTTCTAATAATAAGGAAATGACCAATTGTATGTTGAAAACAGCCATGATACTGGTGAACAGAGAAGCGGCAGCTTTGGCTGAAACATTGATTGAGCTTAAATCCTTGAGCGGCAACATAACATAACTATTAAAAGCATGGCCTTCGGATTTGAGTGAAATGGATCCAAATTTTGACACTTCCTAGCTATATGACAAGTGACTTCACCCCTAAGCCTTGGCTTTCTAATCTGTGAAATGGATATGATGGTATTTACACCTCATAGAGGTACTGTGAAAATGAAATATCATTAATTATATGACAAGTGTTTAGGAACTGGCACACACAAAATAAATATTGATTATTATTAATTCAGTTCTACTAATAATTTGCTAATTGTTAACTTATAGAATAGAAAGGGACCTATACTATAAAAATATCCTGAGGAATTCCCTGAATTTTCAAATCGTAATATCTTACCCGACTTCAGATTGACTAGTAATTAAAAAAAACAAATTCAAAACCTTCTAAGCTTTTCAGTGCATCATTAATTAAAATTCAAAACTCTTAATCATTATCAGATAAACTGGAGTGCACATTGACATAAGATTTAAAAACAAAACA
This sequence comes from Indri indri, assembly GCA_004363605.1. Lineage (NCBI taxonomy): Eukaryota > Metazoa > Chordata > Mammalia > Primates > Indriidae > Indri > Indri indri. The sequence goes on from RJWJ010013312.1 coordinate 30,178, forward strand.
GAACAGCTTGCTTTCAAGCAGCTGCCTATAAAAGTCCCATACCTAATACAGTTCCAATCTTGTTAGTTAGGACAGAATCTGTCTGTTCAAGCCATCCTCCACCGCTAAGCCCTTCTTTAAACTTGATGAGAATGGACTGATTACTCAGCAGGACGACGAGGACTCTCACTGCCGCCGTCACTGTGGTGGGATGCAGGTGTTCTTCCATAAACGTCATGATCCAGTCAAAACCCAATGTCTTGACCAGTTCTTCACAAGCTCTGTTCAAAGACAGATGGATATAAAAAAATAAAATTAATTTAAAAGATTGGGATTTCAAATTAAAACAGAAAAAATAAGACCAGGTTTCACTCTTGAAATAACATAAATTTCAGGGTTACAAAAATCTGTTTGAAGTCAGTGGCAAGTCCTTCTTTTGTCTAACACGAACAAAGCAGTAACAGCAACTGGTACAACCAATTCTAGAAAGGTTTTACTTACTGCAAATTGATGCTCGTCTTTTCTTTAGATGTATAAATTAGTTTTAGCAAGATATCTAGAAGTCTGTTCCTCAAAAGTATGAGATTAGCAGATACAAGACCTCCAAACTCCTCTTCAGTTCCTAAAACAAAAATAAATATATTAAAATCCCCCTAGCAGATAAATAAAAATAAAATACACGACATCGTTCTTTGAAATCTCACTGAAAAACATATCTTTTAGAAAACATTTCTTTAGGAGTGCTTTCCACTAAAATGGACGAGAAAAAGGTCAGTTAAATCATTGCTCTTTAGAACCCTCAAAATTCTTCATTTACATTTGACATTTTCTAAACTAGTGATAATAAAGGCTGTGTGAGCCCTTTTTTGCATTAATATTCCCATCCCATCAAATGAGGATCATACAAATAAAAATAGTAATTCCCAGAGACCCTCAACCTTCCCAAAATTTAATTTTTAGTTTCTTTTTGAAAGACATAGTTAAATCTGTAAGATTTAGAAATTGAAAACAGGCAATATAAACTTATTCAATAAATTTAATACCTAAAGGAAAGTCAGAATTAAAGAGCACAGAAGTGAGGTACAGGCACACAAACCCACAGAAGAGAAACTGGGAAAGAAAGGGAGGAAAGGAACGCAGCGGTTCTCAGCGGACAGTACCGGAAGGACAGGAAACTGGAAACCAACAGCCCGGAGCTCTAGCCCAGCCCCACTACGAAAGAGCTACAGGTTAATGGGTCTCAGTCGCCAGGGAGGCACACCTGCTTTCACGGCACTGGGCTTTACCGTGTTTCGCGGATGCGGTGTTTTTTATAAACTGAAGGTTTGTGGCAACCCTATGTCTAGCAAGTCTATTGGCACCATTTTTCCAACCGCCTGTGCTCACTTTGTGTCTCTGTCATATTTTGGTAATTCTCTCACTATTTCAAACCTTTCCATTATTATAATGTCTGTTATGGTGACCTGCGATTAGTGATCCTTGATGTATTTAATTGTCTAGGGTGCCACGAACTGCACCCGTATGAGACGGTGAACTTAACTGATGTTTTGTGTGTTCTGACTGCTCCAATGACCAGCCAGTCCCCCGTGCTCTCCCTCTCATCAGACCTCCCTACTCCCTGAGATACAATATTGAAATTAGGCCAATTAATAACCCTACAATGGCCTCTAAATGTTCAAATGAAAGGAAGAGTCACACATCTCTCACTTTAGATCAAAACCTAGACACGATGAAGCCTAGTGAGGAAGGCACACTGAAAGCCGAGACAGGTGCAGAGCTAGGCCTCTCGTGCTAAACTTTCAGCCAAGTTGAGAATGCACAGGGAAAGTTCTTGAAGGAAAGTAAAAGTGCTACACCAGTGAAAACACGAATGATAAGAAAATGAAACAGCCTTATTGCTGATACGGATAAAGTTTTAGTGGTCTGGATAAAAGATCAAATCAGCCTCAACATTCCCTTAAGCCAAAGCCCAATTCAGAGCAAGGACCCAACTCCCTCTTCCATTCTAGAAAAGCCGAGAGAGGTGAGAAAGCTGCAGAAGAAGAGTTGGAAGCTAGCAGAGGTTGGTTCATAAGGTTCAAGGAAAGAATGCTCCATAACATAAGTATGAGCTGAAACAGCAACTGCTGATGTAGAAGCTGCAGCAAGGTATCCAGAAGATCTAGCTAAGATCATCGACGAGGGTGGCTGCAGAAAAACAACAGATTTTCAGTGCAGATGAAAGAGGCTTTTACTGGAAGAAGATGCCATCTAGGAGTTTCATCGCTAGAGAGGACTAGTCAATACTTGGCTTCAAAGCTTCAAAGGACAGGGTGATTTTCTTATAAAGGGCTAATGCAGCTGATGACTTTAAGCTAATGCTCATTTACCATTTGGAAAATCCTAGGGTCCTTAAAAATTATGCTAAATCTACTCTACCTGTGCTCTATAAATGGAACAATGAAGTCTAGATGATACCCCATCTATGTACAGCATGGTTTACTGAATATTTTAAGCCCACTATTGCCAGCTACTGCTCAGGAAAAAAGATTCCTTTCAAAATACTACTGCCCATCAACAATGCAACTGGTCATCCAACATGCAGATGGAGATGTACGAGATTGATGTTATTTTCATGCCTTTTACCACAACAAACATTCTGTAGCCCTTGAATCAAGGAGTGATTTTAACTTCCAAGTCTTATCATTTAAGAAATACATTTCATACAGCTATAGCTGCCGTAGTTAGTGATTCCTCTGATGGATCTGGGCAAAATAAATTGAAATCCTTTTGGAAAAGCATTCACCATTCTATATATCACTAAGAACACTTATGATTCATGGAAGAGGTCAAAACAAACATTAATACAAGTTTAGAATAAGTTGATTCCAACCCGCATGGATGAGTTTGAGAGGTCTAAGACTTCAGTGGAGGAAGTATAGATTTGGTAGAAACAGCAAGAGAACTAGAATTGGAAACGAAGCCTAGAGATACGACTGAATTCCTACAATCTCATGATAGAACTTTAGCAGATGAAAAGCTGCTTCTTATGGATGAGCGAGGAAAGTGCTTTCTTGAGAAGGAATCTCCTCCTGGTAAAGATGCTGTAAACACTGTTGAAATGACAAAGGATTTAGAATATTGCATAAACCTAGTTGATAAAGCAGGGATAGTTTTTGAGAGGACTCCGATTTTGAAAGAATCTCTACTGTGGGTAAAACGCCATCAAATACCATCACATGCTACAGAGGAATCTTTGTTGAAAGGAAGAGTCAATCCATGCGGCACACTTCAATACTGTTGTTGGTTTTGTTTTATTTGCTTTTCAATTGATACATAGTAACTGTATATATCTATGGGTACAGTGTGATGTTTCCATACATGTACATAATGTTCCATACATGTATATAATTTTTAAATCGGGGTCATTAGCATATCCATCACCTCAAACCATTGTCTTAATTTAATAAATTGCCGCAGCCACTCAACCTCCAGCAACCACCACCCTGCTTGGTCAGGTGCCATCGACATGAAGGTAAGACCCTCCGCCAGCAAAAAGATTGTAACTCGCTGAATGCTCAGATGATTGTTAGCATTTTTCAGCAGAAGGATTTTTAAATTAAGGTATAAATATTGGTTTTTAAAAAAATATAATGCTACTGTACACTTAATAGACTACAGTACAGTGTAAACATAACTTTTATATGCACTGGGAAATAAAAAAATTCACATGACTTGTTTTATTGCGGTGTTCTGGAACTGAACTCACAATAGCTCTGAGGTATGCCTCTACTTTCCCTTATTCTAGAAATGAGGCTTGGGCTAAACTTCACCATGGTTAATACTTTTACTTGTTTGGGCAATGGATTATTATCACCTTCAACCTGTCTTCTAAAATGCTAATTTAGTGCCTTAACCACTATGCATGCTCCATGCTACCAAGGGGAACTCAAAATCCCTTCTTCTAAGAGGCATAGATTGGTAATTTGCAAATTGCCTTGTCAAAAGCATACCATACAACCTAAATTTCTCTAAGAACTGTTTCCTTTTAATTTTTCTATAATAAAGTGTCAATCTACACAGAAATAAAAAATTCTCCTTAATTTTTGTCTTCTTTTCTCACTGTCAGTTACGCCTCCCTAATTTTCAAATACAATTTAAAACAATCAACTCCGTAAGAAATCTTCAGGTTAACTTATTCCCACTCAAACTGTTATTTTATTTCACACAGTATCACCCTTTTATGCTATTCACTGTATATTATTTTGCCTTGGTTAGTACATCACTGTTTGGCATTATTCAAGCCATCTTTTTGGTAGGCATATATTGTGAATACTGTGAATATTACTTGCAAGAAAAAAAATCACTGTTTAAATTTTTTGAGACAGTATGTCAAACTCAGTACAGTCTCTAGTCCATACCAAATAAATAATAAATGTTATACACTAACAAGACTAGGAGCTGTGCTATTATTTCAAATGGCAATAAAATGACGATGAGAATAGCAGTCTAATCAACTTGGGCAGATCAAGAGAAAAAATTTACTAATTTACACATCCCTGCTACAGTGCTCTATATATTAAAAAAACTTTACAATACCTCTGTGGTTACCGAATTTCATAGACAGCAAGGAAACATAAAGATTAGAGAAATACTTTTACTGTATTTTTATACTTGAAAAAAATGTGTTATGTATTTCCAATGATCTTTATTTTCACTTTCTAATTCATAATTACTCAGCTTATATTAAATCAAAACTTAGAAATAATCTTTGCATATGGTAGAATATAGTAGTGGGAAGCTTAGAATGCTGGTTTGGACTACTTAGGTTCCTATATAGTTAGCGGTATGATCTTGGGTATGTTTCTTTTACTTGTATCTTCGTGGGCCACAGTTCCCTCTCTTGTAAAATTGGAATAATAGTACCGATTTCATAGGGTTGTTGCAAGATTACATAGAACACTTAATCAGCGTTTTACATTGATCTGATCTTTATTCTTCTCATCCACTAATTTGCTTCACCAAAGAAATATCAACATTGCTCCACGTGAACTGGCAGTCACGGGTCAGGGCCCTGATGGGCTGGTCCTGACTTTATCACTAACACACTCTGATTTGCAGTAAGTCACTCAAATCTCTCCATCTCTCCTTTGAAAACTGTGATTACACCCCTTTCTCTTATTCATGAAGCACGGGAGAGGCTGTACTCAGGAAGGACAACCAACGTGGGGAAGAACTCCTTCGGATACTTACTACCATAGCATTTCTTCTTGACCCTGCAGGAGGAAAGGGTTGTGCGATTTTAAAGGAAATCCCTCATGTGATATGATTTTGGAATAATGTAACAGGGTAATAATGTAAATAATGCTGAACAAATTTCAGATTCTGTGAATGTAATTCCAGAGGTCAATCTAAAAGGTCCTTTCAATGCTTTCCAAGCAACTCTCCCGTCCTAGAGTATGCAACTGGAAAAACATATGAGAACGAAGGGAGGAAAAATATGCATTATGAATACTCTGAAAATAGGAAAGATTTTATTTTCAAAGTAAAATTTACACCCTATTACATTTTGTAGGCAACACTGTACTTCTGTATATTGTATAGGCCTGATATAAGACAAATACATGTATGAAAGACCACGAAAAGTAACGTTAAGGAGAAAAGTAATATAATGACATATAATTCAGGTCTAATTTGTGCCAGAAGAAAAAGAGGCATAGGAATTAGCTGACCACTAACTTTTCCAAACTCCAGAATCAACTCACCAGTGTCAAGCTTCTCTTCATTATTTATTTCCATAACTACAAATTTCTCACAAACTGCAAAGGTTGGCAAAGTAGAAGAAATAAACTGGCCAAACCTTTAAATAAAGGAAAAAAATGTTATGGATTTTATTTTTCTTCTCCCCAAAACAAACAACAAAGTACAAAGAAACAAAATAGAAAGAAAAAAAAAATCGTGCTTATTTTAACTAATCTTTTACGGACCTTTAGGTGATTATATTTGGTTTGCTTCCTCTTGGGCTATCCCAAGTAACATTATATACAATAATGTTTTTAAAATACAGGGAGAATACAGTTTTCCAGAAATATGAATTCTTTAATGTACTAATACCCAAACTGTTTCAAAAACCAAACTGCATGATCCAAATTAAAATGTCCTTACATTATCTGCATGGATCCACTGCGGCCTAGTGGGTAAGAACTTGGGTTTACAGATAAGATTAAAATCCTGGCTCTATTACTTTGTAACCATATAACCTGGGACAAGTAGTTTAATTTCTGTGGGTGCTTGTTTCTTCATTTTAAAGTAAGGAAAAAATTAAAAACTTTGATAGGTTTTAGCAAAGTGATCATTATAATGCTAGGATAAGTTTTAAATAAGCATCGTTGATAATGATAGTTAGAATTCTCTGAAGTAATTCTTCAGTTCGTTTTAAATCTGTCACTGAGTTGAAAAACACGTTTTCAAGGTAAATGAATATAAAAGTGAGTGATTTGCAAACCCACAGATTAGATATTAGTCTACAGAGAATAATCAAATAAAGGGGTACGATTTCATCTGAGATGCCTGGGAGATCACATGAAAAGGAGTGATCAATTCCAGTTTAAGCAATTCTCTACGTGGAAAATACTTTGATTGGGGTAGTTTGTTTTTCTTGTTTTCCTTCCATAATACCCATAATCTTCCAAACTGGGGATTGTCATGTGAACACAAGAACGTTTCTCAGACACTCTATAAACATGCCTTAAACCACATTTCACATTATCAGCAAAATATTACTCACATTATATAAAAACTCTGAACATGCAACGATAAAATATCATCTTATGTTCGAGTAACAGTGACCAAATAGAAAAAAGATGGCATGTCTGCTCTAGGGGTGTGTGTGTCTGTGTGTGTGTGTGTGTGGGGGGGGTGTGTGTGCATGCGTGTGCATGTACTTACTAGTGCACGGACACTTATGAATTAGCAGGGCTTGGAGAAGAGAGATAAGGAATTCCTATACTGAACGCTTTTATGTCCAGGCCAATCAATCTCATTTGGATAATTCCTTTATCTTTTCTCACCAAAATTCTGTTACTCAGTAGTGGCAACAATTGGCCTCGCTCCATAAAGATACTAAGACATGTATGTTTTCCACGCCTCACAAATATCCTGAATAGTATTAAGATTACAGGTGTTCTTATACAAGAATAGGAACCCAACGCATTCATCTTAATAACAAGACACACAGAGAAGTTTTCACTACCTGAGCAGATCATTGCTGTTGGGGAAGCCTTGCAGTAAGAAGCTCAGCACATTACTGATAGCAGCGATAGTAGGCTGGGACAAAGACATGTCTCGAAGAGTCAGTAGCAGCTTCGGGATTAACTGGAATTCCCTCATTAATTTGGCATTCTTTGAAGCTTCGCTATAACAGAGAGAAGATCTTATACACTGTGCTATCACCTTTTCTATAACTGAACAACCACATGGGTATGAACTGATACCTGGACTCTGTGAGCAGCTCGATAAAGTGTTCGAATAAGGAAAGATGAAGTTCGTACGGTGCGTGGAGCCAGACCTATGATAAAATAAAGAATAGTGGTATATTTGAGGTTAAAAAATGCCAATGTTGATCCAACAAACACAAATACAGTACATGGAATTTATATCACTTACAATTATTTTGCAAAGCCCTATAAAACTGCTCATATGCAGGGAAAAAAAAATTTAAAAATAGGGCAAATAAATAGCCCCCAAAATGACAGACATGATGGAATTAACCCACTATTAAAAAGCTGTCCTAAATATGCCCCATATACTAAAGAATATAATGGAAAACACGAAAATGATGAGGAATGAAATGGAAGGTAACCAAAGCCCCCAAACTACTAGACATGAAAAATAAAATACCTAAAATGAAAAATTTACTGGATGGTGCTAATGCCAGACTAGGAACGGCAGAAAAACAATTCAGTAAACTTGAAGACCCAACAATAGAATCTACTCTAAATGAACCATAAGAAAAAAATACTAAGAAGAAATGACCAGATTTGGTGTATTAGTGATTTGTGAGACAGGATCAGGCAGTCTAAGATACGTGTAATTGGTGGCTAGAAAAGGGAGGGAGGAGTAGGAAATACAGTTTAAAAAACAATAGCTAAAAAATTTCAAATTTGATGAAAATGACAAACTTACAAATCAATAAACCTAAGTGGAAGAAACATAAAGAAGACAACCGTATGACTGACATCTTCAAAATGTGAAAGGAATAAAAACAGTCGACTAGAATTCCACTCCATGCAAAAATATCCTTCAGAAAGGGAGAAAAGGTAGAAGACTTTTCCAGAGAGAATTCACTGCCAGCAGGCCTGCACTACAAGAAATGTTAAAAGAATTTCTCCAGGCAGAAGAATTTTACAAGACAGAAATTTAGATGTACATAAAGGAAGAATGCCACAAATACAATGTACGTGGGCAAATATAAAAGATTTCTTAAATGTCTTTTAAAAATAATTGACCATTTAGGGCAAAAGTAACACCAACTATTGTGGGGACTGTAAACATGTAGAAGTAACTGTCATGACAACAATAGCACAGAGGATGGAAAGGGAAAAAGGAAGTATTTCACTGCAGGTATTTACGAGGCATAATATTCTCCAAAGATGGACTGGATTGTTTCAGATGTATATTATAAATTCTAGAACAATCACTAAAAAAGAGAATGTTTGTATGCTATTACGATTATTTTACTTGTATTTGTCGAATGGCGATTCTAAAACTGGGAGGAATCAGGTTCTGAAAGATCACTTGTGGTTTGGGGTAATTAAGGATGTTATTGAAGCCATAAAGTGAGCAGAGTACTGCAAAATAAAGTCAAAATTTGTTAAACAACTAAATTTCTGACGTTTGCATATGAAATTTTAATCAGAAATCTAAAATTAAAGATAATCTTTGATTTAGATGTGTCAGTTACCAGATGCAAACAAGGTCAGGCTGAGTTAGGCAGGTCTCCTGAGTATGCCCATAATCCTCTCTGCACGTCTCTCTGCTTTCACAAGTTTTAAATTATCTGTTTCTTTGTCTTTTTCTTCCAATGGACTAAATGCCTCGAGACATGGACTCTGCCTTTTATTTTCACATCCTTAGTAACTAATACAGAGCTTGGCTCAAAAATATTCAAGAAGTGCTTTCTAAAAGAATAAGAGGTTTGGGTGTTAGAGGTTTGGTTTGGAATACCAGGCTGAGAAACATGTACTTTACTACGCAGGAAAAGAAACCACTGGAAGTTCTTGAATAAGTGATATGATTATGCCCTCGAAAGAATGGGGTCTCAGAGGATTGCTGGGGAAAGGGGGAAAGAAGTGACAGTTATTCTAGCATATAGGAGCAGAACTGATTGGGGCTTGGATTAGGAATAGAAGCAGAAAAGGTAGATTATTTGGAATGTGAAAGTAGACTCCACATGACTTCATACCAGACTGTTTATAAACAGGGAGGAGGAAGGAAGCAGATTTTTGAATTTCAATGGTGGTGGTGGGGTTTTTTGTTTTTTTATTTTGTTTATTTATTTACTTATTTTGAGACAGTCTCACTCTGTTGCCCAGGCTAGAGTACAGTGGCATCAGCCTACCTCACAGCAACCTCAAACTTCTGGGCTCAAGCGATCCTCCTGCCTCAGCCTCCTGAGTAGCTGCGACTACAGGTGTACACCACTACGCCCCACTAATTTTTTCTACTTTCAGTAGAGACAGGGTCTCACTCTTGCTCAGACTAGTCTTGAACTCCTGAGCTCAAGTGATCCTCCTGCCTCGGCCTCCCAGAGCGCTAGGGTTAAAGGTGTGAGCCACCACACCTGGCCTGGTGGCGTTTTTAATAGAAACAGAGAAGTTAGAAGGAAGAACTAATTTGGGAGGGATGTTAAGTTCAGTTAAAGTGTCGCTGGGACACAAAAACGGAAATATTGAGCAAGAAGTTAGAAGTAAGTCTGGTATTCAGATGTCAAGGTTAGAGATTGAGATTTGAG
>RJWJ010013313.1:0-40124 GCA_004363605.1 Indri indri
CTGTCTCAGCCTCCCGAGTAGCTGGGACTACAGGCATGCGCCACCATGCCCGGCTGATTTTTTCTATATATATTTTTAGCTGTCCGATTAATTTCTTTCTATTTTTGGTAGAGACGGGGTCTCGCTCTTGCTCAGGCTGGTCTCGAACTCCTGAGCTCAGAACGATCCGCCCACCTCGGCCTCCAGAGTGCTAGGATTACAGGCGTGAGCCACCGCGCCCGGCCCAAGCGAATAAGTTTTGATGACGATATCTATAAAGCTCACAGTTGTTAAGCGTAAAAGCAGAAGTGTTTGGCAGGATGGGACCCCAGAGCAGGAGTGACGCCGCCGTCCACTGGCGGCATGCTCGCCTCGGCCAGGTACACTCTTCGCTGCAGACCCGGGGGTGGTAAAGACGGGAATTGCCCCTCAGGCCACCCATGGGGTCCCATTCTTTGTGTTTTGCTACATTTCCATGTTTAGGATTTTGAGAATTTAACATATTTTTTAAAATTACAGCATAAATGTCATTTCCCCCCCACATCTAGCCATCAAATTCTGATTCTTAAGGTCAAAGATAAAAGTATTATCGGTCAGAAGGAGGATATTAGGAGATGATTTATTTTTGCTCCCTAATTTCATACCAAAGCATCATCTACAAATGTTGAGCCAGGTGATCCATTCCAGATGCTTAAAGAAAATAAAATGGGGCAAGAACATTTTATTGTCTGCTTTCCATAAGGTCAGGGGGAATATACATTCCAATGTGCATACAGTTGGGGACAGCCCTCCTGAAGAGAATTTTGGTCCTTTGTTGCTTTTTGTGTTATCTGTGGTGACTAATGTTCACCTGAATCTAAGTTTTATTATATTTGACAATGATAGGATTATGTAAAAATCCCATGGCACCACAGGTATCCTGGGGAGATCAAAGTACGACCCTTGGGTAATAAGCAGTTTGCAGTGCGGGGAATACACACTTTGTTATTGGATGGGACACTCTGTGATTCTGAACAGGGCTGGTAAAAAGACTCACTTGAACCCAGAAGAAGAGTCTATCATTCAAAGAATGTAAGAACTCTATTGCACCTGAAAAAAAAAAAAAAAAAAAAGGTTTAGTAGAAGATAACCACAGTCAGGCGAGAAAAGGAGAGTATTAGCCCTTAGCAGAATTTTTCAGTAATTGCTTCACTGAAAAGGCTCTAAGTAGAGTAATCACATAAAGGTAAGCTGAATGATATCAGGAAATGATTGAACACATTTAGGTGGGACAATGAAAACCTGGATGCATTTGTTTTTCCTTCCTCCCTGAGAGGCAGGAGCTGGGTTTGGTATCTGTGGGAAGGAGCCACAGGATTGAAAACAGAGATTAAAATACTTCATAATCGCTTTAGTCAAATGAGCAGACTTTTTATATAAAAGAGACCTGTGAGCATAACTTAGACAGAGTTTTTTGCATGGAAATGAAGCATCGGTTACAACTCCAGTTTCCAACTACCTTACACAACTTGTCTCCCCCAAATGAATATTTTAATCTCTAATTTATTGAAAGATGGAATGTTGGAATGTTGGATAGATTGAAATCATTTGTCAGATCACGAAGTCCTCATAACATTTCTCAGCCTTAATAACACATCTGCTCTTAGAATGTGGTCTCTTGATAATAGCTGTCTGAAAGTGTCTGAATTTAGGGATTATTTGAGACAACAGATTTCCTTCTATTTGGAATTGAATAAGGCATCTGCTCCCTCACCGTTAGCTTTGTGTGATAGTCTAGAGGCATTCATAAAAGGGCAGATCATTTTGAACATTATTAGAAGGAAAAAAGACCTCTGTTGACAATATGAGATTCAGAAAGATGAATTAAGAACCTTTAAAGGTAGTATTTTATGTTTAAAAATATTATTCCAGACTTTATTTTCCAATCTGGGGAGAACATGGTAGCTAGAACTAAAGGAGTAATATAGAACTCCAAAAACCAACAATTTAGGGAAAACTTTGATGGAACGCTAAGTAGAAATTCACAAAATTGTATCTGATTTGATTCAGTACAACCAACAGAACTCAGTGCAAATGGACAGCCATGTTCATTCCAAAGGCCATTTGCCAAATTTGTCCAACTGCAAGATGAGACTAAACAGAATGAAAAATAATATCAAAAAATTACCTTCTCCATTTCACTTCCAAGAGAGAGTATTCTATAAGACGAAACCATAACACAACGTTTATGAAAGTTCAAGGATAAGCTACCTATACCAAGAAATGCAGGCCAAGAGCTCAAACATCTTTGAAAGTGCTTGACAAATAAGGAAGAAACTGGTATCAGCTTCTTAACATTTAATTATAAAAAAATTACCATTTATATTTGGGCAGGTTCATTTTTAAATGATTGTGTTGCCCTTTTGTTTCCACACCACACCCACAAAAATATTCTTTACATTTAGAAAAAAGTAAAAGGAAAATTTGCAAAGGAAAAAAAATTATCATCCTACAGATAGCTTCACAGATGGCATTAGTGGATATATAACCAAACCACAATGAGATAACATTTTTGCTTATAAAACCACACTCTTCCATGAACTAGCCCACACTATGTGCATGTATACAAACACATACACAAATAATACATATATTAAATATCTGGCGTTTTTAGTAGAGCTAGATTCTTGGCTTGCATGACTGTGTGAAGCATAAAAATGAGGCCCTGCCTGAGAAAATACAGCTGTCCCATCACTGACCACACAGGACGACACCTAAGTGTTTCGGAGTAACTGATGGTGTGATGAGAAACACCTCCCCAGTTGTCTTCTGTTTCTTCAGGGTGTCCTTATTCATTGATCGTTCTGCTACATTTGACACCATCAACTACCCTCTCTTTGGGAACCTTTTTGCCTTTGGATTTTCTGCCACACAATTATATCTTGGTATCTCTTGGACAACTCTCTCCTTGAACCCAGCTTCTCTTCCTCCCCAGAGGAGTTCTCCATGGGCCTGGGTTGGAAGGTCAGAAACCGCATCCTGGGGCAGGGAGCAGGTGTGGGGGGGAGTGTGGATATGCGTGGGGCCTTTTCCAGTGGTCCCAATGATGAGAGGTGCTACTGGCGTTTAAGGGGGAGAGAAGATGGGGAGAGGGGAGAGGGACAAGAACTTAGATTGTCATGTGGGATGCCCAGAGCAGTTCCATGTGACAGAGGCTCATTATACCAACATGCAAACAGCGCTACACTTTTGAGAAACACTGAAAACCAAATTCTTTTCCTTTTGTTCATGATTTCTGAGCTCCTATTCTTGAGCCCTTTGCTTCAGCTGCGGTCAAACCTCCTATGTACATAAGACCCCCAAATGTGGCTTTCCCACCTCGTGCTTTAGTGCTACTGCAGGCCCTTTGTGACAGTTACTGCCAGAGATCCCTTCCTGGGTGGTTTAGGCTGATATCCACCTAGAAGGCAGGCAGATGTCCAGTCTTTTTTCCCTCTTTATTCCTATATCCAAATGATTGGGTTCTACGCGTGCTTTTTATCTGTAACATCTTTTGGAAATGTCTCTTTTCCAATGCCCCAGCTGCTTCTCAGCCAACACCTCTGTTTAACCCGTATCTGTCCAATTGGCTTCCTAAAGGAAATCCCTGCCCTTTTCAATCCACCCTACACTCTGCTGCTAGTTGGTCTTACGGAACACGTCCCATCTTTTCTGATAATCCCCTGTGACAAATCTTGCCTGTTAGTTCTCACTGTGACTCTTTATCCCCCTGTCAATGACTTTTGCATCTCTTTCCCCATGTCAGCTTTTAACTTCTGATGTCCCCTTTCCTAGATCTCTGGCCCAGCTGGGCTTACCTGCCTCACGGAATTATGTGAGTTTTTCATTCTTTTATCAGTACCCTCCTAACTCTCACCAGTGCTGACTCCGTCTCCTTCCCCTCCCCACTTGCAGGCTCCATGTGGAGTCCTCTCAGAGCCTGAGAAAAAAAGGAAAAATCAGTAATACCAATCCTGTCTTCCTTTAATATTTTGACATTTTGTTCATTATTAATTTTCCATGTTAGCTGTGATTTTTAAAAATATTGCATTCAAAATGCTTTATCTTGACTACCCGAGCTTTTTGGCAGCCCCTTCAATTTTGCACCAGAGGCACGTGCCTCCCTTGCCTCTCCCTGATCCCGGTCCTGCTGTGTGGGTTCCTCTCCTCCCGTTCTACTCCTCCTGGAAGGTGTCCCTGATAAAGACTTTCAGTGCTGACAGCGCCCTTGATCTGCCTTTTTCACATGGCTCTAATCCTTGTCTGTTGTCAAGGATGCTGTGGGTGCACATTGTCATGAGAGAGTTCTTGCAGGTTTGGGGTGTTGGCCCCTCTCAAGGATCAAGGGTCCTATGCTGTGCTCTCCACAAGGCTGAACACCCTGCTTAAGTGGATGCTTAATAAAGAAATCCATGCACATCTCAGAATACAAGAGCTGCACGGTGATTGAAACTTCAGGTCTCAAGATGCAATAATAGGAATGTCGACCTTAGAGAACACAAGAGAAACAGACAAACAAAAAAAAAGGCTTGCATTATTCCACTGTTATTTTGCCTTGAAAATGATCTATGGATTGGTTAGGTTTAGCTCATCAAGAACCCTGGAAATACATAAATAGAAAGGTGCAATGGGCGTTGGCACATTACCGGGTTCTGGGCTCTGGGAGGTGAGTCTGAGCACCCTCTGGGTTGTGCTGGGCTGCTGCGCATTAGTTTCTTTACAACTGTCACTCCCAACAGCCAAGGACCCTCTTGGTGCAAAGAGTCCATCTCTTTCACAGTGAAAAAGAGGCGAGACAGCTCCTCCTACCTCAGCGCGGAAACACATGGCTATCGAATAACGAGGTTAAGTATTTCTGAAGCATGTGGCAGCATAAATTAGCTCCATCTCACTAGAGAAAGAAGACATCCTATGTTGGAAGACAGGCACATGCGAATCTGAAGGTGGGGCTTTAGGAACTGAACAGGACGCGGTGATACAGTTTTGAAAACAAGTAGAATTAGATATTAGGACTCTTGAACTTCACGCTTCTGCAAGTTCTGTTCCCTGCCCCTCCCCTGACAGCATTTCAGCGAGTTCTGATATTCAGAGAGCGGGCAGCTGGGGATCTGGGTCCAACCTGCCTCCTTTCTCCTCTGTGCACCTTCCCTGTCACCCCTTGCTTCTCCTCACTCACTTCCCTTTCAGCTACGTCTCCGTCCTTTCCCAGCCGACTCCCTTCCTCACACCAGATACGTTAACAGCCCTAATGGCACAAGAGCAAAAATTAAGCAAACTTGATGGTAAT
This sequence comes from Indri indri, assembly GCA_004363605.1. Classification (NCBI taxonomy): domain Eukaryota; kingdom Metazoa; phylum Chordata; class Mammalia; order Primates; family Indriidae; genus Indri; species Indri indri. The sequence continues at coordinate 5,285 of RJWJ010013313.1, forward strand.
AAATTACTCCTCTGTGCGTACACCCTTCGAAGTCATTTCACCGTATGATACTTTCTATGCTCAGCAGACACATAAATTATACAGGGGTTGTTTCAGACTTTTCCACAATGCGTTAACTTTCCTAAGACTTGATTATTTGAACATTAGACAGGTGGCAACAAGAAATACCTTTTTCAACTAAAGAGGAACAGGGAAAGAAATAGAAATAAACATGAATTCTCTGTTGCTGTTATAGGGGGATCCACCCAAGCACCCAGTTCTCATAGGGTTATTCGGAAGAGGCATTAAACTGTCCATCCTGTGCAGAATGCTGGAGGGAGAACTGCAGGAGCTACAGAGGAGTCCTCCCTGGGTCCTCCCCTCTCAGAAAGGCCTCCCCCCTGAGCTATTTACTCACTGTGTCTACCGGCATCCATAGAACTTCTAGCACATAAAAAATTTTAATTTACTGAACAAAAGATCTCCTATATTAAGAATAACTGGAAAGTACTCATGTACCATCAACACTTGAAAAGCCAAGTAGAAAGAGATTTGAAAATCATTATGTATCTTTCCAAAAATGTTTTATACTTTCTGACCTCTAAATATGGCATTCAAAGAGACTAGCATGAAGCATGGATATCAGTTTGATGAGCTCAGATGTTATAAGAAAACACGGGGAATGTGTTTTATAGACACACAAATAATGTTTATATAGATGAAAAGGAAGGAGGAACATACAACCCAAAGAGATTACAAAAGAGTTTAAGGAACATCCAAGAATAATGTCAGGGAGTGTATTAGTTTCCTGTGGCTGCTGTAACAAATTACCATCGACTTGGTGGCTTAAAACAACAGAAATTTATTTGCTCACACTTCTGGAGGCCAGAACCCCAAAATCAGTGTCACAGGGCAGAAACCAAGGTGACGACAGTGGCCATGTGACTCCACAGGCTTTAGGGGACAATCCATCCTTTGCCTCTCCCAGTTTTGGGTGGCGACTGCCATCCATCACCTTCCAGCTGCATCACCCCCGTCCGCCTCCGTGGTCACATTGCCTCCTCCTCTCCCATCTGTGCCAAGTCTCCCGCTGCTTCCTTATAAGGATACTTGCGATCACATTTAGAGCCTACCCAGATAATCTCTCCATCGCAAGATGCTTAACTTAATCACACTCGCCAAGTCCCTTTTCCCATGTAAAGTAACCTTTACAGGTTCCGGGGATTAGGACCTGATGTTTTTGTGAGCCACTATTCAGCCCACTACAGGAGGCTGAGACCTGGGATGAGTTTATAGGAAGCTCAGAGGATGACAGAAAGAGAGAGAGATGAGGAACAAAGAAGAGATAGGTTTGTTTCTTAGATATGAAAAAAAGAAGCTACTTACTTTTATTTTGCTTCTAGTTTTTCCAAGAGGGAGAAGGGTCTTCACATTTGAAACGACTGAACGCCTACCATCGACGATGAAAGATCAGGTTGAGTGAGGAACTACTAAGTGCGTGTTCAGCCATTCTGTGCGTGGATTCTAGTTTGCGTGGGAAAAGTGGCAGATGTGGTCTCAGGATCCCACTGCCAAAGCCTCGCTGCTTCGCGTGAGTCCTCATTCTTCCGTCGTGGCTTTAACATCGTTTCTTCAAAGAGTGGGCCCTGAGCACCCTAAGGATTTATCTGTTCCCCCACTGGCCTGTGAATGCCACAGGGCAAGGGTTATTTTCCTCTGGTCACCCAGGTATACCCAGCACTGGCACAATCCTTGGTACATTGGAACTGCTTAATCCATACTTGCCAAGTGAATAAAAACAGCTGACGTTTTTGAGTACTTCGTAGGTGACAAGCACTCTTCTGAGTGCTTTATACTGATTAACTCACTTAGGAAGGAAAGAAGGAAGGAAGGGAAAACACACGGAGGGAAGAAGAGAGAAAATGAGAATAAGAGAGGTATGAGAAGACAGGTTGACAAATGTCTCCATTTTCAAAAGGGACGATAACAAGACATGGAAAAACGAAAAATGGGTAAGCCAGATGTTTATTTCAGATACAAATCTTGAATGAATCAGGAAACAGAGAGAGGTTGCAAATAATGTGAGACCACATCAAGCTTAGAGCGGATCTATAAAAAGGCTTGAATTTAGGTTCCCCCAAACCTGTCGGACGAGGACAGGGTACATCAAAACATATGTGAAACAAGATAAAAATGAAAACCTAAAGCCCTGAGTCTACTAAAAGCTTAATATAAGTTAGTGTTATACTCCAACAAGGGGGAAATATTGTCACCATCTAATGCTTCAATCATAGAAGTAGAATGTCCCAATTACAGGAATAATAGAAATAATGGGAGACATGGTAGAGTGAAAGAACATGAGTCATGTTGACCTTGGTGACATGAGCAAATCACTTAAAATTTCTAAGGTTTTCTACACTTCTGTATATAATACATGCCTAAAAGAGTTACTATGGAGATTAAAATAAATAAAGAATGAAGGGCCTGGCACATGGCAAGTTTTAAATAATGTGAGTTTACTTCTTCCTTTCTCCTCCTTTCATTTCTATTATACTTTGTAAAAGGTCGGTAATGGATGAACAGTGAATTAATGCAATTCTGGTTACTCCATTTTTAAGGAATGCAGTGACAAACTCAGGTACAGCCAGAAGAAAGGTACTAGATTGGTGAAGTGGCTGGAAACCACGACTTCTTGTGATAATAATATCTTATATTTTCATAACATCTGACCATTTTCAGAGAGTTTGATTCCCTAAAACAATGCTACCAAGTAAAGAGACAAGTGTTGATATGCCATTTTATACATGAATCCATAAATGACCAGAGCGATTAAGTGGCCCGCCACAGGCCATGGCACTCATCCACAACGGACCCAATGCAAGTTTACTGAGCGCTCACCTAGCCATCTCCTCTTTCTTCTGTGGCCTCCATTACAAGCCATGGTGGAAGGGACTGGGGAATATTATTCTGCAAATGCCTAAGAGAAGATGATAACTGTCTTTATATAGTAGAAGGATTATCTCACAGTAAAGGGACTAGACTATTGCCTCCAAAGTACAGACCAGGATTAGTGGGTAGAAATTACAGCCAGACAAACTTTGACTCAACATCAGGGAGACCTTTGGAACTATCAGAGATGAGTGGCAATAGAAAAATATTGACCAGGGAGATATTTGGAGGTGTGGAGAAGGGATGTCTACACCGGGATATTGGTTAAACTAGATCCATTCATTAATTTCATTGTTAAACACACCATTATTGTGCAAAACACTGTGCTAAGCATTGTGGGAGCTAGAGAGATAATTAAGATGTTGTTCCTGACTTCATGGCTCACCTCAAATGCCCTCTAAAACTTTAGAAATCATATGAGTGTTTGACATTTTTATTTAAACAGATTTTTAAGACATTTGGGAAAACACAATTGGCATCAACAGTGGAGATTTCAACAACTGACAGAGTGATGCTTATATGCACCTAAATGTTGCTTTATTTTTGATTTTGAATGGACATATGAACAAGTGGGTGGGGCCCCGAGAGCATTGTAGTCATCTTTCTAAATTAGAAAGGGACACCATGACAGGGTGACAAGGGTTTTCTTTATCCCCCTTCTGAGAGAAGTCATTCTACTTATTCTGGTACCATCTAGAATGGCCACTGTAATTTGGAGGGAGGTCAGGTCAGTTTATGTAATTCAGCATGCCTTTGAGAATTTTAAAATGTAACCATGTGCTATTCTAAAGCGTTTCAATATTTGCATTTCTAATTCCTATAAATTATAAGCATTTATTTTATGAAACTTGGAAAGATTACTATTTGTCTCGAATTATACCAGTTTCGCCGGCATCACACCAGAACACAGAATTGTGGAACATATGAGATAGAAACCTGACACTCAGTTCTCTGAGATGTGTTAAACAGAGAAAGAAAAATTTTACTGCTGTATAAAAAGCTGGATAATCAGTCTCAATCAATAAAGACAACGATGGAAAAGGAACACTCAAATCAGAGCCTGTGAAGAAAGTCCAAGGGGTGTAATGGAGAGTTGAGTAGTGAAATAAAGGCAAACACTCTTAAACTGCTGTTGAATTTATAATCTGGATTAAAAACGGATCTTGCTCAAATCCATAGCTCATGTATATTTCTCTTAAAATAGTGTGCTGAAGTATGTTTTGGTTGTTAGGAAATTGTTGTTGTTTCTTAAAAAAACAAAAACAAAAACCCAAAGATGACTGCATTTAATGGCACATGGGAAATAATGTTTTCTATGATTAAAAGCAAAGGAAAAAGAGATCATGATAATCTTTTCCCGTAAATTAGTTATAAAAGCTACTAGTCCACAAGCAGTTTCCAGCCCTCCAGATTTTTCCAGACCTTCCCACAGTTAAGAGTGTCAAAATAATGATGGCTCTGGTGACAGCGTGCCATCACAGCCTTAAGAAATCACCAAAAAACAGTTCCGGGGATCAGAGATCCAAATTAAAATTCTTACTTCCCATAGACTGGTTTATCACTGAGTGATCTCCCCAGACCTCCTAGCTCTCCCACGAGAACCCAGACCTATGACGAATCACTAATTAAAGCACATCTTGAATGCCTGATTCAACTGCCACATGCAAAGAAATTTTTTTTTTCTTGGATTAATGGTTAACTACTTTTAAAATCAAAGATTAGAAACCTTCATTGTTTCAAAAATCTATTATTTTGTTTCTTTAGCACTCAAAATAGCAGTGAGCTACAAATCTAAGGGCCCACGAATGAATGAAAAATTTGTCTCCCCTATAGGAGATATAAAAAGGGAGAATTTTTTCCTCTTTTCAATGGCTTTACAGGATAGAGTCTTGTACCTCCAGAGCAGGAAAGAGATGGATCTAATTGTGTTTAACATATACTAAATCGGGATAAAATCCCCTAACTTGACGTGTGCCCTTCCCTTCAGAACTTACTCCTCATCTAAACTGGAATCTTTCGGTTCAGAATAATGGAATCTCATTAAATTTTCACTCTTCAGCTTCTCTTTCTGGGGTCTGCAAACATTTGGCTACCATGTTCTCAAGTGACTTATTGTTAAAAGAGTGTAATGCCAGGAGACCAGTTAGAATTATACAATGGCGCCAGAATCCCAGAGCGGAAGTCCCAAATTCTTTCTGTGGGTCTTCTCCACTTCCATTCAAAGGAAAATCTATCCTACATTTTTAATGGGCTCGGGTGATACAGATTCTGTCATTTTCCTCAAAGACACATTCCTGTGTCTCACAACTCTCTACATGGAAAATATTTTATGTAGTTAACATAAATCCTTCATATTCCAGCAAGTATCCATTTATTCCCCTCCATGAAACAGTTTAAGAATAGTATGTTCCTATCCTCTGCGTGAGACCACTGTGCCCATGAAGACTAGAACCACGTAGCCCTCCAGCTCTCTCTTCTTCACATAACTTCATTTTCCCCCACCGTCCTGAGCAAATGCTCCTGTTGGCTTCTAAGTCTACACTCCACGATTAACTGCTTTACGAAATCTGAATGAAATATTTTCATGTTTAGCAAAGTGATACTATTTCAGGTGTCAGGCCTGGGTACTTTTCCGACTGTGACTTTCCTAGATATCTGATTATGGGCAAGTTGCTGCCAAGAGTGGAACTAATAACACCTTCCACAGAAGTTTATTGAAAAAATTCAGTAAGATAACGCACAGAAATGCTTACTTCATTGCCTAGTACAGGACAAGCCCTCAATAGATGTTAGTTTGGTATCACTTAAATAATTTATCGACTTGATTATCAAATCCATAGATTTGCCATGAGCTGGAAAGTTGGCCTCCTCTATGTATCTTCAAAATCCATGCAATATCTAGGTTGAGGTTTAATATTGTTTCACATCAAGCCTGATTCGTTTGGGTACCTGAAGCACTTCCTAATAATATTATAAGCACCAACAGTACCTTGGACTGTTGGAAGTTTAAGTGGACAGAGGTTAAAATGATCCAAGAGACAGCTTACCCATAATGAATATTTGGGCTTTCTAGGATAAGTCCAGTGTTTGTTTTATTTATTATTTAAAGCAAATGTTTGATTTATTTATTGATAAATGTTTACATTTTCTTTAACCCATCTAGGGGACGGTAAGATGAGAGAGTGTTCCTGCCCAAATCAAGTGGTGAAAAAGAGAGAAGAGACTATTAATAGGACGTCTTCCAAAATGCAAGTATAAGAAATGACAGTGATCCAGCACCTCTTATGCTTTCCTGGATTAAACTTAAGCCCATTTTCCAAAGCGAGGTATCACAAGATCGGAAGAATGGGCTCCATTTGTACTCGCCATCAAATTGGTACTAACTGATGAACACTAGGGTGCTCACATGGCAGTAATACTCTCCAGGGATTAGGGGGATGGAGGGGTAAACCTGCAACTAAAGGACAAGGGGAACATTGCAGGGGGGAAGGGCATGCCTCTAACCCTCGCTTGGGTGAGGCGAAAACATAAAATGTAACCACAATGTTCGTACCCTCATAATACCCTGAAATAAAAAAAAAAAATTCAAGGCGCAAAGAAAGGGTAGATATGGCCGAATGTGGTCCAGTGAGATAGTGTTTAGGAAGAAGGGGAGATTCATTGCTGTGAGCAGCCTGACTTTGAGTCAGGTCCTGATTGGGCCAGGAGCACTCAGAAATGTGGGCTGGTTAATGGTGCAAGAAGAGAGAGACTCAGGGACACAATCCAGGCATCCTTTGTGTTGGGGAAAGCGCGGCTCACACCCGCATCTCAGAGAGGGTGTGCTAGTGTGTGCTGAGCTGGGGATGGGGAAAGCACTGGCCTAAATTACACTTCTGCTTCCCAAAGCATCAGCTATCCAGTGATATTTTTATAAGACTCTCCAGGCTACTTCACATAATCGGAGCACAATACTTCTAGTGTGCTAGGAAAGCACCTTAGCTCCCCATATTGCTGAAGTTCCTGCAGTATGGTAGTTCAATGGCACTGGTGGAGTCTGTCTCCCACACAGGGACTGCGGCTCTGGCTCAGACATGCACAAATGTGGCTGAGAGCAATCAGCCATGCCTGTCTTTCCTTCCTCTCCCCCTCCCTCTCTCTTATTTTCTCTCCTTTCTTCATGCAAACGTCAGGCCATTTCACTCATTCTTTGGTTCTAAATGCTCTATAGATTTTCAAGTGTGTCTGAAATGCATCCCAATGATTAAAATCTTATCAACACAAACAACTCACTATGGGATATTTATTGAAACATGATGAAAAGGAGGTTTCCTAATTATATTTTTTAAATGGTCTAAAATATATGTATGTAAGTCTGTAGATAGATGAATAGAAAGAAAGGATTATGGGTTGATCTAACTGTAGCTATAGAATCAGAAAGAAAAAAATTCATTTTTAGAGTGTTTCTCAGAATAAGCCTTAAACTTTGTAGTGTTCAGCAATAAAGCAGACAAAATTTTGAGGTTGACCTTTTTTTCCAATCTATTGCCTCTCACTATACAGGCATTGCCAAAAAAGGAAGAATGTTGGTTTCAAACTTTCAGAAAAATCTATTTCTGAAGGGAAATTGTACTTTAAACGATTATTACATGTTCTTCCTAGAGAAACCTTGGCAAATGGGGCAAAGTCACTGTGAATTACTGTGTTTTTCAGATAAAATACCAGAAGGGTAGAAGCCTGAGTTACCTACTCCCCAGCATCAAATTTTAGTTTTGGAGAAAGGCTCTTTTCAAAGTCTCAGGGGCCCATATCCTAGAGTCAAAGAGTATCTATCAAGGCTGGAAGGATGTTGGGTGTTCACTGGTCCCAACCTCTAGCTTTACACTGGCAACCCGAGGGAGACAGGTGACTTGTACAAGATCCCCAGTTAGTAATTAGCAGAGCCGAGCCTGAAAGCGTGGCCTCCTGAGTACCCGTTTGATGCTTTTTCAACTACAACATCGCATCTTCTTTTGACAGAAATGGAACCTGCATCAGAAGTCTCCTGAGAGATGCCATGTGGGTTTTTTTTTTTTTAAAGCGTGATGCATTTTTTTAATCCACTTTGAACAAATGCTGCCAAACTATTCTCTAGGGAGTAGAGCCTCTATAAGGAGAAGAGGGCTTTCATGCTTGGAGATCACAATGAATAATCATTCCTTTAACACCTAGATTGCACCCCAAAGGCCACAACCACCCTGGGGAAAATGATCAGATGGAGAGCATCTGAACTGGGTGAGGGAGAAAAAGGCAGAAAAGTTGAGGAACTTCTGCAGTGAAGGGATGTTTGGGTAGAATTGGAAAGTGAGCAAGACTGGAGAATGGAAGGGCTCTAGGTAGAAGAAGAGAAGCTCAGACCATCTCTATCTCATATAGACATAATATTATCTTTATACATATAACATATAAAATATCTTTTCTTTATAGCCGTCGAGAACCCACTAAAGAGCTAGATAAATGCCTTTTGTCTATGCTGGGGGGTGGGAATCTAGCATCCTTCTATGTGTGTGTGCTTTATAAATTCATTCATTAAACCCTTGGGGAGTAGGGGAGAGTGTGGGAGAATAAAGGAGTCTGGTCGGGGTCAGACAAAAAGAAAAGCGTCAGGAGATGAATAGAATGGAAACATAATGGCTGGATGGGACAAGCACAGAGTGTTTTGTGACCAGCTCAGTGGTGAAATGGTGGTCAGTTTCTTCAAGACAGAGAAATTCTGAGGATTTCCCCCTTTGTTTCAGAATAATTTCAATTCAATTTCCTTTATTTTATCAAAAAGGCAGTTTTAAATTAATCTCAGCCTACCTACAGGCTGAGTCTAGGTATTCAACTTGGTATGCCAAAGTCCCTGATTGGACTTTTAAAAATTATTTTATTTTGTAGATAGTATTAGTTCTTACAATAGCTAGCATATTTCTTCACCTATAGTAGGTAATACTGGTTTGGAAGCCATCCAATTTTTGTTTGTTAATGGACTTAAGATAGTATGTGTATATTCAGGAAGCATCTTTCCTGTGTTTTCTTCACTAAACATAGTCTCAGAGTATAATAAATCTGATGAGATCTCACGTCTAATTGATTTTGTTTTTCTTTCTTTTTCCACCGATGTTGGGAAGAATCCCTTCAGTTATTCCTACAAATCGTGAGGTTTGACACTTCTTACATTTTTCTCTACACCACCTGAGCACAAAACAATGCAAAGGTGGAAAACAACACATCCTTTCCTTGATCCAGGTTTAAAACAATGCAATGTCCAAGTCTTACTCGGACAGTAAGACTTCAGTGACCTGCATGTGACCCTAATGATGAATCCAAGGACCGTGTAAGAGGAAATAAAAGACAGGTCTTACTGAAGGGTCTTTCTCCCATTTTTGTCTCTGGAGGCAGCTGGTCTGGGTGAGAGAACTGCCTGCTGTCTGCTGCTAAGAGGAGAGCTTCAGCAACCACAGGCGCCTGCAGGTTCCTCAGACTTCCAGAGTGTTCCCAGGAAGGGCCTCAGAGTGTGATTCTGCACTAGAAGAGCAGTCCTGAGTTCTAACCAAATTTTCAGTTCTGACTTCTTCAAAAGAGAGCATTTGAAAAAAAAGGAAAAAAAAAAAGTCATTTTCACTTGCATGCAAATACATTCAACAGAAAAAAATTTTTTTAAATCTCTATTCAGATCAGTATTTAATTTCCATTGTACGTTCAACAAACCCATTGACACTGGCAGGTGGCTCGTGAGGACAAGGCCCCAGGCTGAGACAAGCACACACCTGAGATTTGAAAAGTGACCACACCCTCCTCTCACAGTGAAGGATTTTTCTAGAAAAGAAATGCAAAGCAGCATCATAGTTCATCCACAAGAAATAGGATTTTAGGCAAAATTTTTCTTTGTCATTTAAAATTCACCTGTGATGAATTTTACTTTGTTTCTTTTGTTCCTAATATGTAGTTTTAAATGGAAAATTTAAAATTTTCAAATACAGCCTTTCAAACAGTCCTAGCAGTTCTTGTCACATTATTATTATTATTATTATTATTTCAAATTTAAGGAACTATATGTCCATGTCATTTATTTGAAACAGCTTAAATCTGGACCGTCCTTGAAAACGCTGCTATGTTTTGTGATCCATTTGAATTAAAGTGCTTAGAATTCAGTATCACCAAGCAGTAAATGACCTTTTTAAATACACCTAATTTACTGAGTCCATTAGGTTTATGATAATAAATAAAACCTCTGTAATGCTTCATAATAACAATAATGCCTTTCAAATGATTCTTTGCTTAATGGCCAATTTTAGAGCATTAAATGTTGTTAACAATCAATTTACAAGATATTATTGTACTTCAGTTTATAAATATCAAATTATATAGGTCATAGTGTTACCTTTGCAGACCAGTCGCAGGATTTGTATAGACGCTCTGTAGAATAATTGCCAGACATTTTATCATCACGATTTTTTTTTTTTTAAATCTGATTCTCGGCAGGATCCTAGGCTTTTGCACTGACACTTTTCTCTAACTTTTTCCCCCTCAGGATCAGGTAATTAAAAGGGTATTGATGCAAAGGGAAGCCGAGCACCACATGGCTTGGCAAAGTGTTTCCATAAAGTTCTGTCCTGTAGCTGTGGATACAAACTCAAGCTGGTCATGTGCAGAACTCCAGCATGTGGAGCCCACTACCCCTCGGCACAGCCAAATGTTTCAGCAGCTGCCCTTTTGTCCTGTTTCTTAAATAAACAAAGAACAGATACAAATTAATGACCTAAATTTATGGCAAAACACACTGCCTTCCCAGAGCAAATAGCCTTAAAAGAACAGATGCTAAAATCACATTTCTTACTCACAGACCCCCCCAGACAAGATACTTCTGTGAGCACGTCAGTTTATATCCTATAGAACTAATAATTTGTAGAAATGTAATCATATTGTGCAATGTCACGCTTACACCGATTTCACAAGCTTCCAGGCGTGGGCAGAGGGCACCCATGGTTTGTTGCACGGTCTGCTGGCCCATTCTGCTCCATGATCTTAATAGCTTTATTTCACCTTTGCATTTTATTTGACTTTTTTTGCTAAGAAAGATCAAAAGATCATTTTTCTAGGATTTTAAATAATACCTAATGATTGCATTTGGTTGGCATCATCACTACTATGGTTTCTAAATAATGTCAGTAATGTCAGGAAATCTTCTTTGTTCTACCCCGAACCCGCATGCAGAATGGAACTGTATGAAAATGGGGTTGTTTCTGTCAAACTCCATTCAAAATTTGCTTTCTGGGGTTGTTTTTTTTTCTTGATTTTTGTTTTAGCCAACGCCAACTACACATAACGAAACCTGATGGGAACAATGAAAACCTCGCTGCTGACTTTGCATCCAGGGACTTAGCAGTAGCTTCATAATTTATGGCACGTGGGAATGAAGCGAGGTCACCTCCAGGCAGGCATTGTAATGAAAAGGTACAGTATGTTCATTGGCCACACGTTGCGCATTCTCTTTATCCCACACTGTACAATATTTCCAATCTTATTCAATAATTTAATATACATTTTCTTGTCAAGCTTCTTGGCAACAGACTATGCAGCTTGCAAGATGGACTGAGAATGCCACAGGTGGGCTGATTAGCGGGTGGCATTTCTGAATTCTAACAAGCTGTTAGCATTATGTCTGTTTGCTTTAGGTACAGATGTGAAATGATTTGACAGTAGATTTCAGAAGTGTGTGAGTACATTTTTGTATGTCAAACTATGGAAATACGGGTTTTTAAAAATTTCACACATTGATGGTATGTATTGTATTTATTAATTTCAGAAAGTATATGCCACTGACATGGCATAAAAATTAAAAAGCAGTATCCATAATGTATAAAACGAACAGATTGGATAAACATCCCACCCCCAGTTAATCAGAAAGTCTTATCTCGTGCTTCAGAAAAAGTCAGAGGTTGGAATAGCTCAGCCAGGAAATAAGAGTCTTTGAAAAGTTTGTTTTAATTGGTTTTATAGTGTGATGGTGATTTTTAAAGAGGAGGGGAAAAAAAGAAAAAAGAAGCAAAAGGGAAAAACAACGACCACACACAACAAATGGCGAGTGGAACACTTGCCGGTCACATTAAGTGACATCTGCCCTTGTCTAAAATTTCAAAGATGATTTCAGGATGTATAAAGGAAAGTCTGCTTGACATACGGATAGGGAATTTAAAATAAATCTTAGAAATTTAAATTTTGGTATATACTAAGGCTATAATACAGACATGAAAACTGAGAGACACCCAGAAGCTAAGGAGCAGACGGGAGGACACCTCAAGGGCGTTCCAGGTAACTCAGGGGAACTCGGGGGAAGGAGGAAGCCTTTTCTTCTTTCTGAGGATGGCTTAGCCACGGTGCAGGAGGAGTTCAAAGGGGAATATGTGTGCTTGGGCTTATGGGGACGATTCTGCTTTGAGGCTGTGGTAGAAGATCAGGATGGCTCCACCAAAATCCATGTGCTGTCTTCCCCCATCCTTGGGAATCCATCACCTCGGAATTCATCCCCACCTGTGGATGAATGAACCATGGCAGAGCCTCACAGTAGCTGTAGGTGGTGGGATGCCTCAGTCCTTCTCTGGGAGGCTCTGACAAGTCCCTCAGTCACAACCTAGTGGATGGGAGGAAAACCAAAGCATAGCAGACATCCAACTTCATCCCATTGCATACCCAGGGGGCTCTGGGTGGACACCAGGGAATGTGAGATGCAGGGGGCCCCCAGGGGAACGTGGGTCAGAATTCTTGTGCACCATCAGGCACAAGAGGTGAAGGCTTCAGAACGGAAGTGCTGGTCAGCACATCTGAGAAGTCGTTGTAGAAAGTACCAGGCACCATGAAAGAGGCTCCAGTTTTTGTCTCCATCCTTGCCAGGGACCTTAAGAGGACTAAATGATCTTAAAGAATAGCTAATATGACCACTCTGATTTTACAGATGAAAAACCATGGCTCAGAGAGGGAACATGTCACATCACTTTACAATCAGACTTTCGTTTGTTCGTCCCAGCAGGGCTGTGAGGCGAGCAGAGAAAGCATGCTGCCAGGTGAGCAAATAGACTTGGGGTGAGCCGTTTGCTCGTGGTCGCACAGCTGGGCTCCTCAACTCCAAGTCTGCTGCTGCAAAGTGGCCACTACAGTCCTTTTTTGACAACCGTATTCGTCCAAGAAATATTTATGGGGCTCCAACTCTGGGGCTTTGTTCTAGGAGCTGGGAATAAGCAGAGAATAAAATAGACAGAGTTTCTGCCCGTGGGGGCTTAGCTTCTGGTGGGAGAGACCAACGACACACACAGTGAGTGAGTGTCTGGTGTGGCACTGAGGAAGGCGAAGGGGCTGCGGAGAACAGGAAAGATGAAGCGGGCAAGGCTGAGTCAGAGCGCGGAGGTTGCGACGACGGCGGTCAGAGAAGACCTCCCGGGGAAGAGAGGCCGTGAGCCACACAGAGATTGACCGGCACCGGCACCGCAGGTGGAGGGAACCAGTGCAACGTCCTGAGGTGGGAGCAGCCGGGCAAGGTCTGGGCACAGCGAGTCAGTATGGCTGGAACAGTGGGAGCGGGGAGCTGTCTCAAGGCCGCTCACATGAGGTGACAGGTGGGGCACGGGGCCTCGAGGCCACTGCAGAGACAAAGAGCATTTCCGAGGGTCATCGGGGGAGGAGTTTGCTATTGTGAAAATGCCTTATAGTCTTATGAGACGGAGCCGTCCAAATTCCACGTGACAGACCTCCACATCAGCGTTTGGAGCCCAACTCATTTCAAAATGGGAGCCTGCCCGTAAATATGAAACAGGCCAGAAACAACACTGTCCCATCTTGGGTTCAAGCACTTTGCACACACAACTGGAACATTCTCTTGTACAAAATGGCCCTTTCGTCTCTTGACATGATTTTCCCCAGTGCACCATGTCTCCTCCTAGACATTTCCATCCGTTTCCACAAGCAACAATTTTTAAAAATAATAATAATCCTAGCTCCTAGACCTTCAAGACTATGTTTTCCTTTCTCTTTTCAAATTAGTTTTTCTCATAATAGGCCTTTGGCTAAAAACATATTCTACAACCTCAAATATAATAGTAATAAGAAAAAGGGTATAATACGGAGCCCATATGGAAACACTTTATGACCAACCCAACCTGCGAATCCGTGTCATCACCTCTCATTCTCAGTGCCTGGCTGATTGCAGGTGCTTAACCTAAATCCGTTGACTATTGAAAGGCATTTTAATCAGAAAAAGAAAGTTGATAGATAGCAAAGGAAAACTGTTTTTAATTTTACCTTCTCAATACAATCGGCATGTAGATAATTTCCTCCTCCCCCATACAACCTACTTCCAGAAATAGCAAGTGCGAAGGAAGGTGACTCCCTCCTCAGAGGGCTTGGAGCTAACAGACCTGTCTCTGCTGGGTCAGCGTCTTGGAAACGGGTTTATGCACAGTAAACCCTCTGGGTGTTGTTCCTGGGTGCGGGGCTTTGATGTGCCCTACCATCCAGGGATGCCTCGGGGGGAGTCAGCGTCCACAAACACGGCCTGACCTCTCGCGTTTGTGCAGCTGCTGCGGGTTGCTTCGGCCTCCCCGCTGAAGCCCAGCTGCTTCGTGCTGCCACTGTGCGCCTGACATCACTCGCCCTGATGGTCAATCCCTAGGACCCGGCAACTTGTCCTGAGGACTTGAAGCTTCCTCCTTCCCACCCCCAGCACCACCGTACGCGATATCTTTAAAAAACTCGAGTCACGAAATAGATACCAGTTGACATTTATTTTCAGCACAAGAAAAAATAAATAAATAAAAAGGTCTCCTTTAAAAACCAACACCAATATTTTTAAGGAACATTTCTGTATTGCAGCGTGCCGACTCTGCACAGAAAGAGAACGCTGCTGGTTTGTCATGTGGAGGACCGGCACTTGAGTGATGCGTTTGGAGAGATGATGGATTTGCACTGATCCATCCCCACTCCCAGCTTGCCTGGTCCCCTCTGTGACCAATGGCGGCATTTGCGAGACAGCTGGCGGGGTGAGGGGTGCAGGCGGAGGCTCTGCTACGGGCTCACTGGCCTCTGCACGGATCAAAGACTCATTAGCATCCCGCTCTCACCAAATCAACTTATTGGCTCAGACAATCTGTATTGCTTTAAACCTTTAGACAGCTATAAAATTTATTTGTCAACTAGGCAGGGTTAGGATTTGATTTTTGACAGCTCTTATCCAAAGACCAAAGAAAAAAGTACACATTCCTAAAGCCACACGTATTGCATATGTTGTAATTCCGGGTTTTTTGTTTTTTTTTTTTTGGCAAATACAAATTAAAAATGATTTCTCGAAGTACTAAAATAATAACTTTGGGTTATAAAATATGAAAAAGCAACCACAAGAAAATGAAGAAAATATCTCACCTGGAAGATCTGATGATGGCAAACCACTCAAAATCTGACTTTATGGTTTATGATGTTTCAAGAATTGCCTGAAAGATTTATAAGATTGTAGAATTTACAGTGCGGCAGTGCATGTTTTCTAGTCTATTGAATGTTATTTTTTGTGTGGCTCAATGGACCAAATGAAAGTTGAGAACTCAAAAGACACTGAGTTCTAATTTAGATTCTACCACTGACTGACTGTGTGACTAATAGAAACTTATTTTCCTCCTCTGTCTTCTAAATTTCCCAGACATAAAATGGCAATTATAACAGTTATTTACCCTTTGGGTAAACTGTGGAAAGAAGAATTTCTAAACATTGAAAGAAGTCTTTGTAAAATAGGAAAGTCTAGCTACAGGATAATGAGAATTGCTTTTATTTGTAAGGGCAGATTTAGCGTGGATGTGGAAAACTTTCCATTTTGGCTATGTATATCTGCCCATTCTGACGATCCTCCGTGTAGGCTGTCCAGTCTGCTGGAAATAGCAAAGCTACCAGTCTTTCTGCTGTTCATTTTCCTCGTAAGAATCCTCCAGTTCCCATTATGTTATCGCCTGGAAGGAAAGGAAGGCAGCAGCCTGTTTTCCAGTTGGAGCCCGATGCTATCTGCATGGTTCCCGGGTACCGAGAGCACAGAAAAGATGCAGGCTTTGTGACTCTTGCCCTCCAGCGTGGCTCCAGTGGCGATGTCAGCCGTGGAGCTGGCACCACGGTGAAGGCTGATAGGGCTGCGGCCCTTTGTGGCTCGGGTTTACCTGTCCAGTTCTCTGAGATGTTAACCCTGGGACGGCCAGACTCTTGGTTTGGTGGTGTCAAATATAGTCATGGGGGAGGAGGGAAGAAGAGCAGTCATTTAGTTAGCTCCCGAAAGGAAATCATGAAAACTATATAAACATCTTTTTTTTTTTTTTTATAAAGGCTTAAAAAAGCCTCACGTTGCATGGAGCAAGCAGGAAACAGCTGTTGAGTGGAGGGGGTAATGGATGGCGGGTCTGCTGAACAGCTCGGGGAAGATGGCTCCGTGGTCCTGGGCAGGGGTGAGGATGCTCCTGCCAGGAGGAGAGAGAGAGTCGGGGCAATCAATCAAGTCAGGAATTCCAACCACCGGGTTTGCAGTGAGGATTTGCTTCCCAGTGGGTTGTATTTTCTCACTCATAATTCTCTTCGGTGGAAAAAGAGAAGTGAGAGGGAGACTTTAGGACCATTTATATCACGGAGGGGGTCACATCGAATAAAACTCTTCCCATTTTAAAGCTGACCTCTAATGAAGGCCTTTCTGCCTTTTCCTCTTTGCTAAGTCCCTTGAATTCCTAACCACACTACATAGGCTGGGTAATGGGTGCGCAGTTGTTTACGTGACTTAAAATTGACGTGAAAACTGGCGATGCCCACTCTATGAGTCCTGAGATGTTTTTTGAGCCTGGGTGTTTCACATTCTCCATCCTGGCATTCCTGCCCTTTTATGCAGTGCCTCCCTGCGTAGTATTTTGAGCAAATTAAATAATATGTCTTCAGGCATATAAGCATTTTTAATAGTTAAAAATCTTTCACTTGAGTATCTATAAATTAGATTTTTCAGATGCCTTGCCGTGTATCGGTACTTACTTACACAAGGTTAAATTTCTATTGACTAATAAGCCAGTTCATTTCTTAAATGGTATTAATAAAATATGTATAAGGGCTTTTAGCTAACAATGTGCTTTCACATCCAGATTGAGCATGTTATTAGTATTGGGTTGGGTTTTTTTTTTTTTTAAATCCTATACATTTTACTAAAAATAGTTTACCAAAAGAAAAGTCTGTCTTAATTTAATTGTGCTTTAAAAAAAAAATCCATCATCTGCCAGGAATTAGTTACAGTAACATTTAGCATTCGAAACTCTAGTCAGCAAAAGAAAACCTCCAAATAAAAGAAAATTTTAGCCACTGGGATGCAGAAATGCATCCATTTATTGGCCTTCTCATCCTCCTTTCGTGTGCTGGGTATTTCACGGTTAATGGTGAAGGGAAGGGATTTGGAGGCAACCGGTGCTCTGCGAGGCGGGGTGGAGGCTTTGCTGGGCGCCGCGGGATGACGCATCCTCTTGACGCTGATATAGAGAGAAGGGTCATAGCCATGCCAGGACAGTGACAGCAGGGGCAGCTGCCACCCCCACTGGCACATGCCGCTTGACTCGGTGCCTAAAGATAACAAAACAGAGCCATAGGAAAACAGAAGAATTCCATTAGCCGGAGCATTCATCCTCCGGGAGAGGTGAGCAGGCTTCAACCTGCCAAAGTTCCGTGAGTAATGAACTCGGCCCCGGAAAATGCATGGATTCCACAGTTTTCCACCACCCTACAAGGTTTTTCTATGCCTATCAGCAATTTTAAATGTATGCTTCTCTGCTGCCTCCCCAACTGCCATGCTGAATTGGCAGCTTGGAAAGCCAAACCTCCTCTTTCCTGGAGGGGCTATTTTCCTCGCTGAGAAGAGCTATGTTAAACATTTAGGAGAGAAAAAGAGCGAAAACAGAAAAAGGAATAACATAAATAAAGGTAGCGGGGATGCAAAGAGGTAAAAAGTTTGCAATAGTGAAATGAGGCCAGTGCGGTGCAAAGGAGCAGACAATAGGCAATCTGAACATACCTGCTTTCTTCATGAGTGGTCCCCGGCTTGTTCAGAAAAAAAATATGTAAAATGGAAATCAAGAAAGATGAAAAAAAAAAAAAAAGCCCTTCAAGCAAAGAGTGACCATGGCACTGGCATAAAAATCTGAGGTGCACCAAAGTCAGAAGACTTGAGGTACGACGAGGAAACACCACAGGAAGGGTAACCTAGGTATCTGAATATATGTATCCCCTATTGCTGGTCTGTTTTCTGGGGCTCAATTGTCAGTGCCGTTAAAGTGGGATGTATTAGGAGATGGGTTAGGCAGGCCAGCAGGGGAGGGGAAATTTGACCCATTGAAGATTCCAGAGAGGTGGGCTATAGTTAATTAAGTTTCCTTGATGTCTCCAATATGATGAATGTCTTTAGGCACAAAGTCCTATTTGTAAAATTTTTTTGCCATTGCCATAATCATAAAATGGAAATCCACTATCACCTTGAGTTTTCTGACTCCCGACACTGGGGTTCTAGTTGAAATTAACTCCACAGGTAGCCAATGAACTCAGCCAGTGCATGAAATTCTTCAATTATTTTTAAAATGTTGTTTAGCCTTTAATGACTTTCTAAAAATAATACAAAAACAAAGTAAATAAACAAACAACAAAAAAAAACTCTAAAGCACTAATTTTCATGGACACCAACTCAGGGGCATCTGAGTTGCTTGACATCCTTGAGTTAGCAAATTAGCTTCTTAAGGATCCCGGGGTCCCCTCTCCCCACTGAGGTGTGGCCATCCGAGAATGGAGTTTAGCGTGCGGGTTCTCCACAAGGGCCAAGAAACCCAAAGTTGTGGGGCACACAGTGAACAGGAAGTTTTCTGATGACATCAGAGACTTGTGTGAACCGGATGTAAGTACATGCAGGATAGGAAACTGACTTCCCACCTCAGATAGGATCTCGGGGAAATCTGCTGGGTGAGCCTTAGAAAATATAGATGTTCGCAGTCTCCATTTTATGCTTCTTTTAAGAAATGGTATTTAACAGCCCAGAGACTTCTCCCATGATGCAAGGAGTGTGAGCCATCTGAACCCCTCAGGTACATCTTCCGTCCCCAGGATTGATCCTGCTTAGCATTGAGGAGTTGACAGAAATCGCAGCCCAAGATGGTACAACAGCAGTTGGATTAATAATGATTATCACAGCAGATGGAAAACTGTAGACAGAACTTTCCATAGAATGAGTCTACCACAAATGTCTTGATGAGACAGAAGGATGGTTAGCTACCACAGAATTATTCCTTACTTCACGGAATTAAATTGCTGAATTTCTACTCACCCCTTTTGATAGTTTTCACAGATCTCCAGTGGCTTACATTTGAGATTCAGACCCCTCGTGCATGTGTGAAATGTACTGCTTTACTATGCAGACGTGTGATACTTCTTGGGGCAGCGAATTGCACGTTTCTCTTAAATGTATGCGTGTGCATGTGTCTCTGAGAACAAGTGACTGCATAGGTGTTCTGTTCAGCAGCTCGGCTTTCCGATGAGTGCGTAGACTTGGACCTCTGCTGCTGAGAGGAAGCAAGTTTTACACCCACCGCCAGAATGTTTTTTGATCATTTGGGTTGTTTTGCTTCATCCCTGCTTTTTGTTGTCTAATTTCGTTTACAGTGCAAATAGCCTCGGCAGACGCTAACCATTAATTCTGGAAAACTGAGCCAGCATCTCTTTTTATTCCCTCCCTCCCCCTAGGGCCCAGCTCAGCGTGGAAGAGAAAGGACTTCGCCCTCCTCCATTTGCCGCTGCTGGAAGGAGAAAGAGCCTTTCCTCCCCTCGCGTCTGCTGGAGGACAGAAGACCCATGGGGGCCACAGCACACTGGCTGGGAGACAGAGGCAGGTGACCAGCGCCAAGGTGGCAAGAGGCAAGGAAAGGCTCCTCGCTCAGATCCAAAGAGCCTCCCGGTGCTGGGTAAGGATGCCAGTCAGCCTGTGCATCTTAAAACGCTGCTCTGTTCTCCCTCAACCCATACCAAGGCGAGCCCCCTCCAGCAACTTTGCTTAATTAATCTGTTCTGAGAAGCTAGAAAACCCCCTCGGCTGAATAGTCTGCAAACGGAGCCTGAACTGCCAGCAGATTCCTGTCATGTATACTATTCCGAGTATTAATTATACTACCGAACACTCTGAGCTCTTGCCCCGCTACTGAAGGACAGAAATCGAAGGGAGAATGCATTTATTTGCTAAGAAAACCTGAACACACGACATATATCAAGGAGGGGCTTTAGGCAGGGTAAGATGGAGACCCAACTCATTTCTGTCCCCAACTCATTTCTGTCCCCAACGCATTTCTGCACTGTGGCGTTTTAAACTTCTCGCCCCCGAAAGGTCCTGGGTGAAGACCAAGGGCCCAAACTAGAAGGACCCTGAGCTGGAGGCTAGAAGGTCTGGGCTCCAGATCCAGCCTTCACTCCTCACCTGCCTGTCTGCCCTTGGACGAGTCACTCATCCTCCCGCACAGTTTTGTGTAAGGAATTCATGGAACTGAATTCCTGCGGGGTAACGAACATGGAAGCAGTTTATCAACTCCAACGGGCTAGACAGATGTAAGGTTCCTGGCCATGTCTACATTGCATGACTGTATTTCCTTCGTCATGAAACAATAGGATTAAGGAGCAGGCCAGGGATGGAGGTGCCCTCTTGGGCTCAGGCCACCCCCTCTGGGATCCCTGTGTCTGCTTACCCGGCCCCGTTGACGGTGAGACGACCAAGGTTGGCCCTGTGAGAAAGTAGGGCAGTGTGTGCTTCATATGCTCTGGTCCAGAGTCAGTGCCCTTTCTCTGCCCCTTGCTGTACGACATCAGACAAGTTATCTAACCTCACTAAGCCTCCATTTCCTCAACCGTAAAATGGGGACTATGATGACACTGCCCTTCATACAGTTGTTGTAATGATTAAATGAGAGAATGCATATTAAACATTCATCCCAGCATCTGGCACATGGTCAGGTCAGTAAATGTTACCCAACCTTTGTCCCGTGGACTTCAGAGTGCACATCCAGACTGCTCATTTTGTGAATGCGGTAGGCTTTGTGTGGATTGGTCGTGTTCAGCCATTCATTTGAGCTACTTTCTCAAGACATCCAAGGCTTTATTCGAATGATAACACCTCTGTAAAATCTCTCTCGATCCAGTCCCAAAACCTGCTTCCCCAGGTTGTACTAATCTAAGTGTTAGGTCAGGGTCAGCTTCGTGGGCATGGGAACCCTGCAGGGGTGACACAGGGCCCTCACTCCCCCAAGGCCCCACACTTGGTTTCATGTTCTGCTATTGTTGTCTTTTTGATCAAGGGTCCTTGTATTTTCATTTTTGCATTGGGCAATTATGTAGCTGGTCTAGGTTGTATTTCATTTTCGCCCCAATTCTATTTATAAATTTTATAATTTGTTGTTAACATGCCTTTTAAAATATATAATTAGTGCTCATTATTCACGAATTCCATAACTGTGAATTTGTCTCCTTGCTGACTTGATGTAACCCTCAAATCAAAACTTGTGGTGTTTTCACGGGCAGCCACAGACATGGGCAGAGTGGGGAAAAATTTGGATCACCCCACGCACATGTTCCCAGCTGAGGTCAAACAAGGTAAACCTCTGCTTCCTTGTTTCAACTTTCAAACTGTAAACAAGCACCCTTTTCATGGTACACTCAGTGCCACATTTTTTTTGCACCTTTGTGCTTTTTGTTGATGATATTGCTGTTTAAAATGGCCCCCAAGGGTAGTGCTCCTAAGTGCAAGAGGAATTTAATATGCCCCATGGAGAAAGTGCATGTGTTAGGTAAGTTTTGTTCAGCCATGAGTTATAGTGCTGTTGGCCATGAGCTCAATGTTATTCAATAATATGTATTAAATAAGGTGTCTGCAAACTGAAATACACATTAAAACAAGGTTATGAATTGATAAATTGACAAAAATTTTGTGAACAGAGGCTCACGGGAACCTAACCCTATATTCCCCATAGGAGGAATTTTTCAGTATTCATTTAATTCAGTGTTCACAACAACTTTGTAGACTAGGACTCCCACTAAAAACAGGAATTTCCTGTAACTCCTTTGAGGGCAGTGACCCCATTTTGTTTATTTTCTCATTTTCCCAACATCACCTTTGCCCCTCCCCCCAGTGCCTAGTGGAGTGCTAGGAACATACTGGAATTTTTAAAAAGTTAACTGAATTAAGTTATGATTCTGTCTTTGAAGAAGCATTAACAGCTGCTTGTCAATTCTGAAGAGTTTCATGTGAAATTGAAGTCCCCTGTGATACTGCAGTTATATGAAAGACTATTCTGCTCTACAAAGGCTGTAGGCTACTCTCAAATTTTCCTTGGTGGAATGAAAAACTGCAGCAGCAAATGGTCATGGATTAATCCGTCTATATTCTTTATAGTCCTCAGACAAAACAGTGAAGACCTAGACTTGAAATTTGTTAAGGAGAAAGTTGTCATAGAGTTCTAAAGGGATTGCATAGCAAACTAAGGGGTCTGTATTTTAAGGAAAATTCTGGATACGGGAGAGACCCTATTCTGAATCCCTCTCAAATGAACCATTTCTGAGGGTTAGCTGGAATAAATAGACTGGCAAGAAATGGCATCCACTACTTAGGATAGGAGTTAAAGACTTCCAGAATAAGTAACCTACTTATCATCTATTTAAAGCAGATGGGATTACTGGATCCCAGGCTGGGAGTCTGCAAAATGCAGAAATGGATGAAACGATTTTCTCAGTTGTCAATAGGATGATGGTAATGCCCATTCTATCGTAAGGGAGCCTATGATGAGTCAGAGGTGAACATATTTACTAAATATGAAAAATGTCCATTCTCTGTTGGGCTGAGTCCAAAAGCTTCTGCTGAGATCTATTATGATCCTCTTGGGGAGGAAAGTAATTTGACTTAGTCATTTTACTGAAGGCGTTTGAGGAATAGCAGGTGTACCTAAAGGGGTTCAAAGGAATGAGCAGCTGGCACCTGGACACAGTTGTTCCTCCCATCCCGCCTCCGTGCCCTCGGCCCTGCCTGCTGGCTCTGCCCCTCCCTCCTCAGCTGCCCCTCCTCGCATGGAAGCACGTCCACAGCTAGATAGGTTTCTTCAACATTGGCCCTCACCAAAAGTAACCGGCACAGACCAGCAAGTAAACAAGTAAGCCTGAGACAGAGCTATACCCAAGAATGACGAAGTTCATATTTGGCAGACAACCCATTGATGAAACAGACATAAAAGACATATTTGGCAGGTAATAACCAAACTAGTGCTGTGTCCCCACAGCTGATGAGTAGACAATGTGTCTTTGGAGAAGAGAAATTGAAAGATCCTCACCGCCTTCAATGACGTGTCTCTTTGGCTTTGGCTGGTAAAGGGCAATGAATTTACGTGAATTGAAAGGCACGCGAGGAAGAGGAGGTTCCAGCTGAAGGGCGCAGTGGTGCACAGAGGCCTGGAAGGACGGAAGAGCAGGTAAGACATGGAACTATGAACGGTGCACTTGGGTTAGAGTGTGGAGTGTGAAGTGTCATGTGGGATGGGAGGAGGGAGTAAAACCTAAATTATTCAATGGAGCTGTATGATCAAAGCCCCATGAATTCACGGTAAAGGAGTATGTACGCCAGCAGGCAATGGGGATCCACGTCTTCCAGCTGGAGGATGATAGACTTAGAACTGCAATTAGAAAAAAACGAAAGCAACGGTGGTGCATAGATGACTGGGGAATGACAACAGCAGGCAAAGGGACTGGCAAGGGGGCTTGGTAGGGAAGAAGGGAGGTGGGTACCAGTGGGCATAAGGAGAACATTGAGTCTGTGATCTCGGAGACTGACCAGAGGGGGAAGGGGAGAGAGGCACAGGGAGAAGGAGGGTCCAAAGATGGAGTTTTGAACCCAGTGGCTAGGAAGCAGAGGTGTTCGGTGAGTGAGGTGGATAGAAGATTTTGGCATGGTGTTTAAGATGCTGGAAGCAATTGAAAATTGGCACAGTCTAGATATGACTCCATCTGAATTGCATTTCAGAACCAACCATTCTGATTTTGTTTCTTTGTAACCTACCAATATTTCTCAAAGAAAGTATATCCAGGCCTGATTTCTCAGACCTGGGATCATCTAGGCAGAGTTTAGCCTAGTTCTGATATACTAGTATGTGTTAAAGGAGATGTTTCCCCCAAAAGACTCTGAGTGGAGATTATAACATCTTTAGCCTTCAGGCTACTTATGGAATTAGTAACATCTTTATCTCATTCTTTTTGCCCCTTCCGCTGCCCCAATCTCACCCTTCCAATTACGTGCATACACACACACTATTGAGTCTCTGTTATTCCAAGCTCAGTGCTAGCGACTGTGCAGGACAGATACAGAGGTAAATAAGACACCGTGCTGTTTTCAAAAGACCTTACAATCTGGTGAGGACTCCAATGTTGGCTGCATTTGTGATTACTGAGCACCCATGGTGTACTGAGTTCTGAGTTAGGAGGCACTAAGAGGCAAAGTGGATTAGCGGTTAGGATGGATTGCAGTGGTCCTGGAGCCAGATTAATGGGCTCAAAGTTTTGCTCTATTGTGCATTCATTGTGAACACTTCAATGAAATTTTTAAAGGTCCTGGTACCTCAGTTTTCCTATCTGTAAAATGGGAGTAATAATAATTCCTTCATAGGGTTTTATGACGATTAAATAAATTAATAAATATAATCTACCACATTATGTAGTAGGAACATATATGAGCTCCTAGCATATGATAAGCACTCAATAAATGTTAGCTATTATTATTAGGCAGTACCTTTATGAATACTATTTCATTTAATCCTTGTAACAGTTCTGCAAAAATGTATTATTTTCCACATTCATGAATGAGGACTTCAAGGCTCAGAAAGAATAGTTGATTTGCCCCAGGTTGCTGTGGTATGAATCAAGGTACGTTGAGTACTCATTCAACAACATTGCAATACATCTTGTTACCAGGTACAGTGAATTAAAAAAGGATGCTGTAAATCTCAATCTAATCTATAATCTCAAAAGTGGAGACAATTTTAAAATGGTTGATTTATAATGGACATTGGAGACTCACAGGGGTACAGTGGGAGGGGGCGAGGGACAAAACATTACCTATGGGTCATAATGTACGTTACTTAGGTGATGGGTACACCAAAAACCCAGACTTCACCAGTGTACAATATGTACACATAGCGGAATTCAACTTGTACCCCCTAAATCTATTAAAATTTTAAAAAAGGAAAGAAATAAAAATAAAAGTGGTCCATAATTAAATAATCAATAATGATTAGAGCGGCTGATATAATTCCCTAATTTAAGCTTATCCCGCAAATAGCCATTTAACATTATTTGATTGTGATAATGAATTAAATCGGCCAGGTATTTTCCTCTTTGATTTTGTGAACTATCCCTGGAGACATGGCTTATTAAAAAATTAGCTTCTAATTTCCTGTGGCTGAAATGAGTTTGCTACAATTAATAAATAAACTGATGGATTTTTAGAAGATCTCAAGTTATAGTCAGGCATCTGAAAGCTCTATACAAATGTTAACAAGAGGTGTATATACACAGAGGCACATGAGGTCAGCTATGAGGCTGCAAGGTGAGCTCTGTGTTGCACAAAAATGAATCACAACATAGGGGTTGGCTGCTTTCTGCCCATCAAGCCGATGTAGTAGAGTCTAGGCCAGGCCAGCTTTCCCTGGGCTCTCCATAGCACTTCTCCATCTTTCCTTGGAGATACTTTTCAATCTTTACCTTAAATTTGCCATCTGGTCAACTGCTAAGGACTAAGCGTGGATCAAGCTCTTGCTCAGGCTAGGTCAGGTAAGATGTTTGCCTAGAGTGGTCCTGGATCATATAATCCAAAGGGAAAATATCAATCCTTGCCAAAAATGAAAGCCAAAGGTCAGTACAAATAAAGTTATATCGACTACCAAAGTAGAGAGACAAAAGTAAGACTACAAATGAAAAATGGGAGACAAATCTGAAATCTGAAAGATTTCAAATGGTCCAAGAGAGAGAATGCTTGTGGATTACAGGGAAAATATTCCTTACATGCAGGAGAGTTCCAGGCTCGTTCTAATTGGGTACTAGCCTGGCTTTGGATAGGAGGGTAGCTGTTTATATATGTGTCTTCTCTACCCTAAACTATAAGCCTTTTGAAAGGCTTATTGTATATCTTGTCGTTTTCACGTCCTCCATAGAGTCTGAGACATGGCGGACACTTAGCAAATACTAGTTAAATGAATGAAGGAATGATGAACATAGCTGAGAGTCCTACTACCACCAGCAGTACTACTGTCTCAATCATGAATAACACCTATCACTTACTGAACATTTACTACGTGCCCAAAATTGTGCTAAGCACTTGGCATATATATTTTTTATTTAATCTGCACAAAAACTCTATAATGCAGATTATATTCTAGCCCATTTTATGAATGAGTAAACTAAGGATTAAAGCAGTTATCTTTTCCAAAATTGCACAACTAATGGGTGGCCAAAATAGCAAATCTGTCAGACCCCGCAGTCCATGAACTTGACCACTCCATTGGACTGTTTTTGGAAACCCAACCTTCTTTAAACGTGAGTTGGATCCCAAAGGTTGTATGAGAGACTTTCCTATCCTCCCCTTCAACTCCCACCACCCAAACTGAGTTCTTTGCCCCTCTTGCAAACTCTTCGGACATGTTTCCACCGGCGCACTCAATACATTGCCAAAAAATTATCTGTTTAGATGAGTGTCTTGACAGCAGGGACTTTTGTTCACTTATGTTCTCCTACTGTGAATAGCATAATGCCTGGAATACCATAAGTGCTAAATAAATGTTTGTGGAGTTGATCGATTATTGAACTCTGAATAAACAATAGTCGTTTAGAGGACTATGTTCACTGGGGACTTTTTTGATTTTGATTCATGGATTCCCTCATGAAAGGCCTGAATGGTCTGAGAGATAAGATAACACAGCTGTTTCAGCCCCTCTCAGCAGCTACCTTAGGGCTGAATTTATTGCCCTCTTGAGTGAAATGTTGGCCCTCAATTTTGTTGAGCTGACAAGAGCCATGATTTTAGGTGGGGGGCTGTTGATTGCCCTGCAAGCTAACTTTTTAAGTCAAAAGCACCACCTGGCACTGAGATGGGAGATTGATTATGAGATGTTAACAGGATCTCTGGGCCTCGAGGAGGTGGGGCAGGGGAAGCTGGGAGAAACAGGGAACACCCTGTTCCCAGCTTTTATATCACAATAGCAAAATAAGGGAAGAAATTGGAAACTAAAAAAATGTAAAGATTTTAGCAAAAAAAGAAAATTCTAGAGTAGTGGTTAAAGGAGCAGGCTTTAGAGTTAAACAAACTGGCTTCAAATTTTGATCCCTCTTAATACGTTTGTTATATAGGGCAACTTACTGACTGTAAGTCTCAGCTATCTTATCTGTAAAATGGTACTGGCGTCTGCCTCATGTGGCAAGCATTAGATAATTAGATAATAATGCATGTGAAATATTAAAAACAGCATCAACTATATAGCAAAGGCTCAATAAAAGTTCACTGTTATTCAAAGTGTTAAAGTTTATTCGTGCAGTTAATAAATATTCATATTTGTTCAGCACCTACTGCATGCCAGGATGTAGAATGGTGTGCACATATGTACAGGTCTGTGTGTGTCCTCATAGAGCTTCGCAACAAATTATAAAAGTAGCCACAGGCTCTTCCCCTCCGTGTTGACACCCCTGCGTGCCCTTTTGGTGCCCTTTCACTTTGACCCTGAACTCAGCCTTGTGCGTGGCTTTGACCAACGGGATGTTAACCAATGTGATGCAAACGGAGGCCTGAATAACGTTTGTGCTTTGTCCTGGCTGGCTATTCACAGAACCCTGACACCACCACCATGTGAGGAAGCCCAGGCCAGCCTGCTGCATGGTGAGAAGGCACATGGCCAATTGCCAACTTCTCGCTGGCCAGCAGCTACAACCTCTAAAGTGTGAGCAGGGCCACCCTAGGACCATGGTCTGCACTTAACCCACCAGCTGACCATAGGCACAGCAGAGAGCCCGGCAGAAATCAGCTGATCAGGTATAGACCAGAAAAGGTACCTCACTAACTCGTAGAACTGTGAAATAAATAAATGGTAGTTGTTTTAAACAATTAAGTTTTTGGGTGGTTTCTTATATAGTCAAAGCTAATTGATCCAAGCATATAGTCTAGCCCAGGGTCCAAAAGTCTTTTTCCGTAAAGGACCAGAGAGTAAATATTTCAGCCTTCCAAGCCATCAGGTCTTTGTTGAAACTACTCAGCTCTGGTATTGTGGCTCAAAAGCAGCCAGAAACAATACAGAAATGAGTAGTCATGGGTGGATTTGGCCTTATGGCTTCTGTTTGCTGACCCTGGCTCTTGCACAAGAAACAGGCATTACTCAAATAATCACGAAAAGAAATGTGTGCCTATAAGCTACAATAGCATCTGTGTAGCCAAGGCTCGTCAGGCTATTGGAAAGAACAGTCAGAGAACCTGTCCCAGGCTGGTCATTTAGACAAGGCGTCTTGGTTAGACGTCCCCAGAAGCAGACCCTGAGATAAGGCTTTGAGCACAAGTGGACTATTCGGGAGCTGATCTCAAGAGCAGGCTAGGAGAGTGGAGAAGTGAGGCAGAGAAGAAACCAATGCGGAGGAAGTGAATGAGCAGGTTACCCACGGGCAAGGGAGGGGCTCAGTCCACTGGGGCCGCTGGGAGATGCTTTATATGTTCTCCAACTCCCATCCATTGCGAGATGTCAGTTCTCTGCTGTTCTCATCTGCCCCCACACGCGCCTGCAGCCAGAGAAAGCACTCGGGCAGAGAGAGCAGCTTGCAGTAAGAAGCCGAACTGGGAGGGAGGCGTGCCAAGGGGACGTGGGTGGGCGCCGGCAGCATCTGCCGCAGCCGGCTTCCCCGTGGGAGGAAGGTCTGAGTGGCGCTCTGAGGGATGGGGAGGTTTACAGGTGAGAGAAGCCACGGCGGAAGGGTAGCCGTGGAGGAGGTGGCCTAGGGAGGAAGATGGGCGGAGAAATGAATAGAAGTCTAGAGCGAAGCGTTTGGGAAAATCCACATCTAACACAGGCTGGGCCTGGAAGGAGACTATGTCAGTTTCGCAGGGAAAGTACCACAACGCGGTGGTTTAAAACAACAGAAATCTATTCCTCTCACACTTCTGGAGGCCGGAAGTCAGAAATGAAGGTGTCGGCAGGGGTGAGCTTTCTCCGAAAGCTCTAGGGGAGGCTCCTTGTCTCTGCCAGCTTCTGGTGGCTTCCGGCAGTCCCTGCCGTTCCTTGTTTCATGGACTAGACGCTCCAACCTCTGCCTCTGTCATCACGTGACCAGCTGCCCTGTGTGTGTGTCTGGGTTCAAACTTTCCTCTTCTTTTCAGGACGCCAGTCATTGGACGAGGGCCCACCCTAATCCAGCGTGACCTCATCTTAACTTGAGTACATCTGCAAAGACTCTATTTCCAAATAAGGCCGGGAGTCAGGATGTGAACGTACATTTTTTGAGGGGGACACAACTGAACCCATAGTAGAGGCGGAGAAAGATCAGCCACACATAGGAGGAAAATCAGGAGAGCGTGCTGTCATGGACGCCCCCAGGAGAGCAGCACTTTGGGGAAGGGAAAGCCATCATCGTCCATAGGATGAAGTTAGGGGAGGATGGGCTCCTGGGACCAGGCTTCCCTGGAAAAGGAGGGAAGGAGGAGAAGATGGGCGAAGGCCCTGGAATTCCCTCCTCTGTGGTTTGTATCCCCCCCTTTCTTTCCCCCAGGTGGTCTCATTTGCTGGTCTTAGAGTAATTCACCTGCTAATAGCTGCCAACTGATCTGTCCCAGGGAGACCTATTGTTCTACTTCTTCCTAGTGTTTCCCTTTCTTTTGCGACCCTTCACCAGTGTTTATCAATAAATGGCTTTGTGTCTACCAACACCCCTGCCTAAAAAGGTTGTACTGGAAGGAGGAAACATACGGGTTCAGGGCTTTGGTAGATACATGCATTATCCCATTGATCTTGAAAACATCCTCACAAGGAACAGAATTATTATCTTCACGGTACACAAGAGGGAATGGAGCCTCCAAGGCACCGAGCATCTTAGGTAAGATCTGGTGGATCCAAACCCACATCCTTGGGTATCTTGTTGGGGTTTTTTCCACTGGAAAAAAAAAACTGCCTTTCTCAATGTGATATTAAGGATGGTTTAGAAGTTACATCAGAACAGGAATATTCTGGTTTCCTGAGGGAAACAGGTCATTTTTTTCAAGATTTATAGAGTAACAAGGAATTTTTATGGCCTGATGTGTAGGAATAATAGAGAGGCTGGTGTCGGGAAGTAAATCTGTCTCCCTTGGGAAGACCACCCAACCAAAGGATCCAGATGAAATGACATCATCTGAGAGCATTAACCATGCAGAAAACATTTCCTGAGCTCCTACTGTGTGCAGGAATTGTTCTCAGGACTGAGGGGGTAAAAATGAATCAGGCGTCATCTCTGTTCTCGAGGACCCCAGAATCCGAGAAGTGAGAAGCATGCACACGCGCGCATGGCTCACACCACGTGGCACGGGATACCCTGATCACGTGGCACAATGGGGCCTGGGAGCACACCCATGCGTTTGGGAAATTGGTGGGCTGTAGAGTCTGTAAGAAGAGAGGGGAGGGGGAGAGATGAGGCTGGAAAGGCAATAATAACAGCCACGATAAAGAATATTTATGTGGCATTTATGGCTTACAAACCACTTCTACATAATTTTTTTTCATTTAATTTTCACAACAGTGCTTTGAAAAGTAAATAGAAAAGCACTTTCCCCTATGCGGGTAGCTCTGGGACAGGAGCTCCCCCTAAGCAGCAATATATTCAAAATGAATAAAGTAACAAATCTACCCATATTATCCTGCATATTCATTAGACTTGTCTTCCTGAATTGCATTTGACAGCTTTTGCCTAGTTTGGGGGTAACTCTAATTTATCATGTTTAGCCCAAGCAATGCTCCAACACAGACCATCTTGCGTTGAAGGTCCCCAATCCTATCAACTAAACTCTGAAAGTGGTTGAAATCTCCAGCCCTGACTTCTCCACTTTCCGCTTCCTAGGCCGAATGTGTGTTGTTTGCCACGACACAGCTGCAGTCCTTCCTGTCCTTTTGTTAAGTGATCCCATCAACATGGCACTGAGAATGGATAGCTTCAACTGGAAAACTCATTTAGGTGGAGTTCTAAGCAAATCCCCCAACAATGAACTTCCTTCTTAATGATTGATTTGTGCACCGCAATTCATTCATCCACCCATTCAGTCAATAAATTTATCGAACACCGACTATATGCAAGACACACCGAAAGACCTCATAAAGGACTTAAAATTAATGTGACATGCTCAAGGTATTTGGAGTCTAATAGGAAAGACAAGATGAGAACACAGATAACTGACACATAGGTCAAAGTGATAAGTGAGAATGGGGGAGTGAAGTTTATATATTCCTTGTATTTTTTCAATAAGCATTTGTTAAACACCAATTACAGGAAAGGAACTCTGCCAGATTCTGTCCCATAGGCTACCTTATTTAATCCTCACCATGCAGAGGTACATGGTCTTACTCCATTTTCCAAATGGGGAAGCCAAGGCTCTCCTTGCTTCCTTCTGTCCAATTGGAGGGACTGCTTGGAAGAAGCTTTTTATTTGTTCGTGTTGAGTTTCTTTCTTTGTTTTATTTTGTTTGTTGTTTGAAGTTGGGGTAGGATTTTAACATTGGAATCCAGGAAGACTTAACATGAAGCTAATGACATTAACCCCCAGGCTTCCCAGCTCACACAGATCCCTTCCGAGGTGCTAGCAAGGGTTACAGACATGTGTTCACATCTTTGTGTGTTTTTGCAAAATTTACCAAAGTCATATATTTTAGCATCCTTTTTCTTAAAGAGGCTGTCCCAAATTGTGTACGCTGCAGGTCCCACAAAATCTGCGTCTAAAGATGGAATGAAGGGCATGTAAAGTGGAGGAAACCACCAAGTGTGGGCAGGAAGTGGAGTGGAGAATGGGCAGCATGTGTGGGCAGGAGTGCGGGCAGCCCTTTTGTGTGGGACCAGTTCAAGGCGAGGCCAGAAAGGCTGAGGAAACGGCTTTCCCAACGCCTGGCCCCAAAGCCCGGGCTCAGCTGCTCCTGCCCCGCTTCCCTCCTCTCAGCAGCAGTGAAAGAGGGAGCCTCCTCCCCCGGGGCCATCTCTCCACCCAGGCTGGGATTTCTCCCCTACAGCATTCCCTGCCCTCATTCCCTCTCCATCCTGGATCTGGCCAGTTGGAAAGAAAGGAGGTGGGGAGGGCTGCAGGGAGGGGGGAAGCCCTCTCCTGGCTCAATTCTTTTCTTTTCCTCCACCATTCTTGGCTAAAGTTCTTAACAGACGTGGTCTTCACTTCCTGCTCCCGCAGTCTCTCCTTGGATTACTCCTCAATCCGCTGTACCCTGGGTCCTCCCCCTGCCACCACTGACTCCTCCGACAGTGCTCTCATCAAGGTCGTCAACAACCTCCTGGCTCAGGACAACCCATAAGTGCTTTTCTGTCCATATTTGACCTGGGGCCCTGACTTGCACGAGACGCTTCCCCAGGTTTTCCTCCTATCTCTGTGCCTCTTCCTTCTCAGTCTCTTTTGCAGCTTTGCTTCGATGCTGGTGTCCCTCAGGCTTCTGTCTTAGGCTGTCTGTTTTTCTCAATCTCAACAAAGATTTCTCCTTGTATGTCTCACAGGGACTGGCTCTCAGTGTGTCCAAACCTGAACTCACCATCTCATGCACCCCAACCCCTGCCCAGACCCCAGACCTGCCCGTCCTCGGTTCCCATCCCAGAAAATGGCACCACCCCCATGCTGTTGCTCAAGCCAGACACCTGCAACACGGGCTTGTCACCCCCTTTTCTCTCACCCTTTACGTCGAATACTTGCCAAGACCTGCCCACTCAACATCTCAAATACCTCTTACCTCTGTCTGCTTTCCATATCATGGCCGCCGATGCCAGGTCGTCCCCTGCCTGCACCCCTGCAAGGCCTTCCTAACTATCTCCCTGCCCCTCTTCTCCCTCTCTCCAACCCTTTCTCCAAACTGCAGACAGAACGATCCTCCTAAAATGCAGATCTATTCATTTTACTCTCCGGCTCAAACCCTTCCGTGGCCTCCCACTGCTCAGGTTTCTCCAGGCTCTTGGAATCTGGACCCCCTTCCTCCTGCTTTCACGTTCCCTCTCCCAGGCAGTGGCCATGTTGACCTGCTCGTGTTCTCTCACCTCCGGGTCTTGCACCCTCTCCATTTCCCTGTCCACCCCACGCCCACCCCACCTTTACCTGGCTCCCTCCTATGCTTTCTTTAGGTGACTTCAAGTGACTTTTTCCAGGAAGCCCTCCCTGACCTCACGCACAAGGGCTCCAGCTCTGTGTGTCCAGAGCACCCTGGCTCTGAACCCCGCTCTACTCTGAGATCCTTGAGAGAAGGCACCAGGACTTTGTTTGCCAGCATGGTGTGCACAGGGGGGATCCCCGTGCCTGGCACATGGGGGAATTCAGGGGACGTGTGTTGAAAGCAGTGAATGAAAGATTGGGGGAAACTGAGTCCCCATGTGCACTGCGTGCCAGCCTGGGGGACTTGTGTTTCATTCCGTAAGTGACAGGGAGCCACGGCAAGATATGCAGGAAGGGAGTGAGTTGACCTCACAGGTGCTTTTAAAAGTTCTCTGTGGTTTCCCAGAAACCCAGGTAGGAGGCTTTTGTGATGGTCCGGGCAGGAGATAATGAGGCACAGGAGGGAGAAGACCGAGGGGAGAATGATCCAGGGATCACACTGACGGATCCCATCAACTGACTGGAGCGGGGTTAGGGAAGTGAAGGCGTAAGCAGAGCAGAGGAAATGGATGTGGACGACTCCAGAATTTAAATCCGGAATGACCAGAGGCTGACCATTCCCCTACCAGCGACCAACAGAGGAACCTTTGCGTAATTCACACTCAGAAACTTCCTGGGAACCCCTCGGCTTCTGCCTGCAGCTTCCCTGAGACCTGCTCCCTTTGTTCTCTGCAGTTTCAGGATCTGAGAGTTCATGCGTCTGCCCCTTACATGGAAAGCAGATATTTGCACAGGATTGGGTTATTGTTGTTTTTGTAGTTATTTATCCAAACAGAACTTGAATTATGACATCGGCAGCAGCTTGCCCTGATACCTCTTCATACACACAGAGCATAGCTCCAGCCTCACCAGGACTTTAAAGAATACCTACAGCGGAAGATTGTGTGTTTGGCTTTTCATTTTGTTTTTCTGTCTTTAGAACTTTCTTCTTCTCGCTCTCCCTCCGTGGAGCTGTCTCCCTGTTCCCCTTTCCTGGGTGGCTGCACTGGCCATCGCAGGTGGGACATTGTGCCGCAGCTGGCTTGGGAATGGCAGCCGCCACGCTGGCCGGAGACAGGACTGCAGTCAGGAGGCCTGGCAGGCTCCGCAGGTGGAACTGGCAAGAAGCTCACATCCTCTATGCCGCCTCCCACCAAAGGCGACCTTCAGGGCACAAGGTTAATTTGAACACGATTTGTCTTCATCCAGCGTAGCCTCGCTGAGGCTCCCATGTTCAGCAGTTTCACCAGGCTCCATATTTCTGAAGCACTTATCCCTGCTGGACAAGCAGTTAAAAGCTGGAAGAACAGAGATGGGAATGTTTTCTCTGAGTTAAATGGGACCACGCTGCGCTCACAGGTGATGGGTCAGGACACGCAAATCTATAATGGTCACAGTGAAGAGTATGGTCCTGGAGGTCAGAGCACCTGGAATCAAAACCCAGCTTTGCCACTTACTAGTGTTATGACCTTGGGCACC
>RJWJ010013314.1:0-40124 GCA_004363605.1 Indri indri
TCACATGTTAAAATGTTCTCATATTAAAGATTCTAAGAGACAGATAAATGATAACATGAAATTTAAACCACCACACAAAATTCACACTGCAACTTGAGTAGCCTTATTTTTGTAAACAGAGATTGAGAGATTAAGAAACCACACGAGGTCACTGGAGTGATCTACTTTGAAACCCCAGAGTCAAGCAATTTCTCTTGCATCTTCCACTGTCCTTTAGTTCTCTCCAGACTTAACATCTATCCTCCTCCCTACAGTCTACCAAGAAAACACTTGCTAATGTGTTAATGCCAAGAATTGAAGAGACGTGAATTGCTACTTGCTATGCCTACCTCAAAATCATAGTGATATCTTCTACGCTAAGATATTTTTACTTTTTTTCACCGCACTCTTAATAACTTTTATGTGAGTTTAGCCATGTGCCACATAACATTTCAGTTAACAATGGACCACATACACAACAGTAGTCCCATAAGATTATAATAGATTAGCCAGGTACAGTGGCCCATGCCTATATCCTAACTACACGGGAGGCTGAGCGAGGAGGATTACCTGAGACCAGAAGTTCAAGGTTACAATGAGCTATGAGCATGCCACTGCACACTAGCCTGGGCGATAGAGTGAGACCCTGTCTCTAAAAAGTAAAAATATCTTCTGGTAGCTCTGTGGAAAAATAAAATAAAATAAAATAGAATAAAATAAAAAGTAAAAATAAATTTAAAAAGAGATTATAATAAAGCTGAAAAATTCCTGTCATCTAGTGACATCATAGCCATTGTAATGTCATTGCAGTTCAATGCATTACTCACATTTGTGGTGATGCTGCTGTAAACAAACTTACTGTGCTGTCAGTTATATAAAAGTATAGCACATACAATTATGTATAATACATAATACTTGATAATAAATGACTATGTTACTGGTTTCTATATTTACTATACTTTTAATCATTATTTTAGAGTGTACTCCTTTTAATTGTTAAAAAAAAAAAAGTAAGCTATAAATCAGTCTCAGGTAGGTCCTACAGGAGGTATTCCGGAAGGCACTGTTATCACAGGAGATGACAGCTCCATGTGTGTTGCCACTGAAGACCTTCTAGTAGGACAAGATGTGGAGGTGGAAGACAGTGATATTGATGATCCTGATCCTGTGTAGACCTAAAGGAATGTGTGTTTGTCTTAGTTTCTAACAAAAAAGTTGAAAAAGTGAAACAAAAAAATTTTTTTAAATAGAAAAAAGCTTGTAGAATAAGGATTTAAAGAAAGAAAATATTTTTGGACAGCTATACAATTGTTTGTATTTCAAGTGAAGTGTTATTACAAAAAAGTCAAAAAGTTAAATAAAATTTAAAAGTTTATAAAGTAAAAAGGTTACAGTAAGCTAAGGTTAATTCATTACTGAAGAAAGAAAAAAAATTTTTTTATACATGTAGTGTAGCATAAGTGCATAATAACATCCTAGGCTATCATATTCACTTACCACTCACTCACTGACTCACCCAGAGCAACTTTCTGTCCTGCAAGCTTCATTCATGGCAAGTGCCCTATACAGGTGTACCATATTTTAAAAATCTTTTATGCTGTATTTTTACTGTACCTTTTGTATGTTTAGATATATAAGTACTTGCCATTGTGTTACAATTGCCTACAGTATTCAGTATAATAACATGCTGTACAGGTTGGTAGCCTAGGAGCAATAAGCTATACCACATAGCCCAGGTATATAGTAGGCTACACCATTCAGGTTTATGTATGCATACTCTATGTAATGTTCACATGGTGACAAAATCACCTAATGCACAGTTCTCAAAACATATCCCCACCGTTAAGTGATACATGACTATATATACTATACCTTGTTCCAATATCAAGCCAGCTGCCATAATCCTTGACCAAGAAGAAAAAATGCTGAAAAATAAAATGAAATATGGCTCCATTAAAAACAAAGCTAGTTCGATTCGGTATAAAATCAAAGTTGTTTTTGGATTGTATGTTACAGATTTCTGACCCTTCAGAACAACTCTCTGGAATGGAATCAACAAAAATATTTCATTTACTGACATTTTTGCTCAGATTAAAATGAGCAATAGTCTAAAATCCAGAAACAGAATTATCATTCGATGGAATGGACACAAAAGTGATATCTGTGAATAACTAAAGAAGAACCAGCCAACTTTTGTAAAAGACATTAAATAATACCAAAGATGTTAGTGAAAGAAGCTCTATCTTCCATTCATCAACAAATATTTACTGACTGACTACCATGTGCTGATAAATTCCCCCTCACAAGGCATATGATCTAGTGAGTGATTCAGCCAAATTATCAGGCATGTGTGTATGTGTGTGCATGTGCGTGTGAGAGACAGAGAGAGCATGCACATGCGTGCACAAGAGAGGAATAAGTATTCTCATTAGAAAACACAGGCAATTATGGGAGCACAGAGGAAGGGGTACATACACTGTCTGGGGTCAAAGGGAAGGCTTCCTGATGAAAGGTGAAATCTAAGTGAAAATCAGGAGTCAGACGACAGAGGAGGTTGGGGAGACAGAAGTGTCTGGCAGAGGGAATAGCCTATATAAACATCGAGAGTCCAGATACAGCTTGGTAGGTTCAAAGTAAGGCCAGTGTAGAGAAAACAAGGAGAGAGAGGTGAGAGATGATGCCAGTCAAGTAAGCGGAAGCTAGATCACAAATGGCTTTGCAAGTTAAAAATTAAGCAATCTGACCCTTTAAATAAAATTAACCAGAAAATTTTAATTCTCTATTAACATGTCTTGCTTATTTGCCATTTTGTGAGCAAAAATTAAAGTGGCTTTGTTCTTACATTATGTGTGGTCAATTTCAGAATACTGGATATGCAGTTCAATATAACACCAAAAATGCTTTTATCTAAATTGAGCAACTAGCAATCTGATTGGGAAGTTACCCTTATTGGTGTCTGTAGTCACTGGTAGCATGGGATGTTATATGGTAAAGGATTAACCTTA
The DNA here is from genome assembly GCA_004363605.1 of Indri indri. Classification (NCBI taxonomy): domain Eukaryota; kingdom Metazoa; phylum Chordata; class Mammalia; order Primates; family Indriidae; genus Indri; species Indri indri. The sequence continues at coordinate 2,985 of RJWJ010013314.1, forward strand.
CCCAAAAAGAGCTCTGGCCTTTGTTCTCAGCTCCTGGGAGGTGATTTCTTGGTCCTTGGAATGTCATTCCTGGTAGAAGTTCTGTGTGGGGCCTTGGCCACCAGACAGTCTTAATGATTGATTTATGATTGGGGTTTTGAAACATGTGGTATCATTTCTACCCGGGAAGGACTGAAGATTAAAGGTCAGCTGTGTGGGCAGTATGTGATCAAGCCCCCATAAAAAGTCTGGACACCAAAGCTCAGGTAAGCCTGGCTGGCAATACTCTGTGTGTGTTGTTGCACATCAATACAGGGAGAGTAATGCTGTCTTGACTTCATGGTGAGAAAACAACAGATGCTCTGCATTTGGTGTCCTCCTGGACTCCACCCCATGTGTCTCTTGCCTTGCCTGATTTTAATCTGTATCACTTCACTGTAATAAACCGTAACTGTGAATATAGCAGCGTTCAGTGAATTCTTCTAGTGAATTATTGAACCTGAAGGTGGTTCTCGGAATCCCCGAACTTGCAGACATAAAATACGTTCTTCTTTTTGTTAATGCTCCTCACTCAGAACTCATTTATTATAGCTACATGTTGATAACATCTTCCCAATTGAAAAGCTGTATTTCCTTTTTCTTCCCTTCCCTCCCTCCCTTTTTTCCTTTCTTTTTTAATCTGAGAGAAGAGTTAAAAATCAACATTTCAATCAGAAAATGAAATATTATCTAAATCTAAAGTTAGCTTTTTCTGTTAATTTCTTTTGAAAGGTTCATTTCAGATACAAAGCAACATGGAATACTAGGTATAAAATGACAGATTTGAATAAATCAAGTATTAAGACTTTTGACACCTTAAGAAGAGCATTCTTACTGCATAATAACTAATATAAAAAGAAAGTAATTTATATGTGTAAATTATGCCAGCACTTAGAACTCAATATCTAAAGATTTCACATACAGAAACACATTCTTATTTCTCTTGATTAAATTAACTCATCACTTAAGTTTCTCAATCTTATTCATAGTGACTATCCAATAATGCCTTACCAAAGCCATGGTGTCTGATATGATGACAACGATGAGAAACAGACTGGAAAAAAAATGTTTTCATTACATATAACAGGCACATTTTCAAGAACACTAAAATCCAAGTAAGAATAATCAAATAACCCAATATTCTGTTAGTATTTTTGCTTCTCAAAGTACTACTTTCAACAAGAGTTCTTTTCACATGATCATGGGTGGCCATCCCTCAGATGAGCTGCAGTTTAAAAATGTACTAGAAAACTATACATCTGAAAAAGGACTAATAATCGAGACTCTACAAGGAACTCAAATGAATCAGCAAGAAAGAAACAAATAACCCCATTAAAAAGTGGGCAAAAGACATGAACAGGCATTTTTCAAAAGAAAATATATAAATGGCCAACAAACATATGAGAAAATGCTCAACATCAGTAATCAGGGAAATGCAAATTAAAATCACAATGAGATACCACCTTAACTCTGTCAGAATGGCCATTGTTAAAAAGTCAAAAAACAATAGATGTTGGTGCTGATGAGGTCAAAAGGGAATGCTATACACTGTTGGTGGGACTGTAAATTAGAACAACCTCTATGGAAAACAGTATGGAGATTCCTGAAAGACCTAAAAGTAGACCTAACATTCGATCCAGCAATCCCACTACTGGGGATCTACCCAAAGGAAAAGAAGTCATTAGATCAAAAAGACACATGCACTCGTATGTTTATTACAACACAATTCACAATTGCAAAGACATGTAATCAACCTAAGAGCCCATCAACTAATGAATGGATAAAGAAAATGTGGGGTGGGGGTGTGAGTGTGTATGTGTTTGTGTATACCACAGCGGAGCTAAGTGATGGGTACATGTGGTCATACAAAGTGGTATAATAGACTTTAGAGACTCAGAAGTGAGGAGGGTGGCTAAGGGGGTGAGAGATCAAAAATTACCCATCAGGTACAACGTATACTATTCAGGTGATGTGGGTACACTAAAAGCTGTGATTTCACCACTATACAATTCATCCACGGATCAAAAAACCACTTGTACCCCTAAATATACTGAAACAAAAAAACAGTTATTCAATACTTTGAATATTTATTGCAGTGGAATGAATGGGACATGAATTATGATTTTTTAAACTAAACTTTGATATAATTGTAGTCTCACATGCAATTGCAAGAAATAATGCAGAGGGATCCCATGTACGCAATGGCCATCCAGCACAACCTTCCACCCAAAGCATGAATTCCCAAAGTAACAATCCCAATAAAGGCATTGTGCAGCACTAGTTTTAGTGGTTCCAGTAACAGAATCCACTCCATTTTAGACACCTCCAATGACTGCAAAGTACTTATCTTCTTTGGAAAAAAAATCAGTACAACAACAAATTCCACTCTATGGACCTAGTTCTTCTGGAACAACAGAAAAAGAATAAATGCAATTCAAATGCAACAGACCTTACTTTTTCTTTTTTTAAAAAAAGTTTTGTCTGATTTTTAAAATAAATTTTTTTTCTAAAGAAAATTATTCTATTGTGTGATACAGATGATGTTCCAGAACCCTTGTTAAGTAACAGATAAATAAAGCAAAACTTCTTTGTGAAAACTAAGTAAAATTAATTGACCCCAATAAAAATAATTTTAATAAATTAAAAATGAAAAGGTAAATTCTTAGAAGTAGTTTTGTTTTATTTCATATAAAATTAATCAAAAATTAAGCTGGCTTAATAGAGTTTCCACTGGAAAATACTCCTCCAATAAAAGCTATTTAATATTACAGTAATTCTGGTTCAAATATAGATTTCTAAATATGGGAGTATAACATCCTAGGGATCAAAACATCCACCGGAACAAAATAGTATATTCAAAATGATAGTCAAAATATCGTATATTCACTTCAATTCATACAGGGCATGAGAACACTAGCTTTTGGGCTGCTAGATCACATTGTTGATAATCAATCTCCCCAAGTTTATTTCAATCACTGCTTTGTAGCCATAGCTCTCATATAGTTGAGTATTTAATCAAATATAGAACTAAAAAATCATCCTTTCAGAGCTCATTATTTGGTTGGTTGCTGAATACTTCTGTAATCCTAAAACTTTCTTCTCTTTCTCTGCTGCCTTCTCATACTCATGCTTTGTTGCATTGTGAAGGTGATGAAGGTTTCCATGGTCCATGTCATTTTGTACTGTGAAATGGACTGGCTCCAGCTGTGACATTTTTGGCAGGTTGCTTCATACCCCTGCTCCAATCCACAACTTCCTGTTCCATAGCCACCTTCCAGTTCAGAATGAGTGGGCGCCAGACAGAGTTCTGGCCATTGAGACATAATCAGAAAATCTCCTAGATGGGACATTTGAGGGAGACACTGCTGCCCTGACAGAAAGGAAGAATAAGCTGACTCATCTCTTTGACTTTTCCCTCATTAGTCCTTTCCCTTTCTTCCTGTCTGGACAGCAGATGAGATTCATGGATGCATGAGGAGAAAAAAACATGATAAAAGCAACCCCCTAAGAAAGAGAAAGCAGAAAGGCAGGGTTCCTGATGGCATCGCAGAGTTCTGGGCTGCCAACCTCTAGACTCCACACTATGTGAGACACATAAATCCTATTTCTGTCAGCTACTGTTAGTTAGATTTTCATTGCTTACACCAAAAGCATTCTTAACAGATCAACCATCAGAAAATCTTCACGCCCAGATACTTCCTTTTAATAGCCTCTACCCAAAATACATAAGGTTTTGTTGATAAATCCATTATTAAGACTGAAAAACTAGATACATTACTGATATTTAGAAAAGTTTATTTTAAGTCATGCAAAATAAAATAATGCTAACATAGCTTTTCTACTTCACTTTTGTCGAACACATATTTTAATGAGTTGGAAGAAAAGCAGTTAGAATCCTCTCACTGGTTGTTATATTCAACTTATCCTTGGCATTATGGACCTAATAAACAAGCATTAGTATAATCCCCACCCCTATCTTAACTCTCAGGCCTTTAAGACTTGTAAGAAAATGTTTAGTAACTTAAATAATGAGGCTGTAAAACTGGGCAGAAAGAAGAGATGATACCAGTAATATTTGACAAGTGGATCTGGTAGTGAGGAATGGATGGACTTTGGTTTGTATGATAGATTAAATAAAGAAAACAGGATGAGAAGCTAGTTTTCAACAGGAGGAAAAGAAATCGCTGGGTTCAATGAGTGACAGATTAAATTTAAAGAGTCAGTGTAACATGCAAGGTTTTAAAAGTCAAAAGAGAAGATTTTTATAATGCCTCAATTTTGTCATCTTTGCCTCAGTTCTCTACTGTTATATTTAGTTTTTCATTGCACTACTTTCAAGACTGAATTACTATACACACACATACAAATACAGGGATATATACATACACACACACTTTGATGAGCCTTCTATTCTCATTCCACATGTCCCCAGTTCTTATTTAAACCTTAATTAAAATCTCTTCTAAAAAGATTATCCACTAACAAAGATGTAGGAAAGTACTTGTCATTCACCAGTGTTTCACAGCATCTAAGTAACCATCTTTTATGTGATATTGACAAGGCATAAATGTTCTCATTATTAAATTCATGTAAATATCTTGCAAAAATATACTGAACAAAACTAGAAATGAGATTTCTACTATTCTTAAGCAGCAGCAGAAAAATTTTTTTATCATGGCATATGCATAATAATATGCCAAACCCAGTTCTAGCTTAAACTCATCAAGAACAACATGCAAATTTATGCTAATATTAGTTATTTCTTTCAGCATTGAATATGCCAGCTAGATTCAAGAATAACAAAACTGCTAAGAAGCTTCATATTTATATCAAGTGTTTTTCAGAGTCTCTATGTTGATGAGGCAATTTTATTGGTTAAAAAAAGCAAATAGTTGAGTTGACAGCTTCTCTTCCATAGTCTTTATTGCTTAAGACTGACTGTTCCAGAAATTCCCCAAAACTCAGAAAGAATACTTCCCACTCTATTTGTCAAATGTGTAGACAACAAGACTGAGAAACTGTGTAAATTATTGACATTTAGAAAAGTTAATTTTAAGCCATGTAAAATGAAATAATGTTAACAGATTTGTCTAATACATATTTAAGAAATAAGCCAAAAGAAAAGTTAAAATGACATTCCTTATTTTTTGTAGGCATAGTTGTATCTATAACAAACAAGAAATTAACTGCAGTAATTTAACATTTATGTTTTACTGCTTTCAAAGGAGGCTCTTCACTAGCTTGAATAATTTTTTTGTTGAGACAGGGTCTCGTTCTGTTGCCTGGGCTAGAGTGCAGTGGTGTCATCATACCTCTCTGCAGCCTCCAACTCCTAGGCTGAAGTAATCCTGCCTCAGCCTCCCAAGTAGCTGAGACGACAAGTGTGTACCACCACACTTGACTAATTTTTTTATTTTTTGTAGAGATGGGGTCTTGCTATTGCTAGGCTGGTCTTAAACTCCTGGGCTAAAACCAACCTCCTGCCTCAGCCTCCCAAAGTGCTAGGATTACAGGCATGAGTCACCATGCCTGGCCTTGAATAACATTCTAATAATACTTTATTGCTAAGAAAGCATGTTTGTTTGGTAGAAGTCCTAATTAACTAATTCCCTCTAATGAAAACTGAATTCTAACTAAAAGGGTGAAATAATTCTAATTTTTATAATAAACTATCTATGTTAGAGTATCTTAATATTATAGCAATCACATAAAATATCTTTAAATGTTTATTTTCATTTCCTAAAAATGTACAAATCGAACGCTTCTTAAACTAATTCATCTTACCTTTTTGATGATAACTGAGTAGTTAACTGAACTGCTTCAAAAGCACACATAACAAGAACAAAGGGGATTAAAATCTGTTTAAAAGAACAAATGATGCCGTGAGTAACTGAAGCATTTGAAACACTTTTTGAAACAAACACTATTCCTATTTATACAAATATTTTTAATTTCTTGAGTAACATATATACTAGTATAGAACAAACACTGAAATAAAGTCATGATACCAATGACAGATAAAATAGTGATGAAACTGATTTAAAATTCTACATTAATAACATGCAGTAAAAAAGACAGCAAACATCAACAAATATCCCAAATAAAAGCCTATTGCAAATTCTGTTCTATTTAACTCATTCTAATAATTAACAAGAATGTTCAAAAGATTCCAAGAGGATGTGAAAGGTACAGAATGCCCAAATCAAATAAATTAGGTAAATTGACAATTTGTTCACAGATCCTTGAGTCCACATGGTTATTTGAAACTATAACAGTATCAACATGATCCAGCTGCTTTATCACTGCTTTGTGGTTTTTTTAAACATATGAATTTATTTCTGATTATGAAATCCACACTCATTGTAATAAATTTGAAAAAATATAGAGAAAGGTACAATAAAATTTTTGTTGGCTGAAAATCCATAATGCAGAGCTAATATTGTTAATATTTTTAAGGTATTACTTTCCAATGAACAATTTTTAAAAATATATTTACTTGATGTTTCAAAAAAAGGAAGAAGATATGGAAAATAAATGATGTTTAAACTGTATAAAATTCCTTCTCAAGTGAAGGATATATGAATAAAATAGAACTCAGGAGGGCCCCCATTTCTGAGCAAATAAGTCAAAAAAAGTCAAGTATACTATATCATTAAAGCTTACTAAATTATGCTGAAGATTATGGATCTTGTATTCTAATTTTGAGCTTTGTATTTCTTTCTTTTTTCTTGTTTTTAATTAAAGGTGCATGGTCTTTAATAGACTGAGAAAAGAATAACCACAATTTAAAAAAATGTCAATGAAAATTAAGGAAATAACATGTTTTAAAATAATTCAATAGAAAATGGGACACGAGAAAATGTTGAATCTCTTTTTAACATTTCTTAAACTTAGTTGTATTAGTGTAGTAACAAAAAGTAGATATTAATTCTATTAAGAGAACAAATATCTTTAACAATTATTACTTGTGGGATCTGAACAGAAAGGGCAATTAGATTTTAGGCAGGTATCAGTTACTCTATATAGCCAAATATATACTAACTACACAAAATGTGCCAGGTATTATGGTTAAGGGAATTTGGTAGAGGGAATAAAACAAGCATAATGATTCTAGAGAAGGGGAAGAACATGAGTTACATTTCACTGGAGAGTCTAAATCCCTGGTAAGCTGAAGATATGTTATTATCTTTGTGTGGTCAGCACCTGGATGGTGCTTGGCACATTATTGAACGTAGCACTCAATGACATATTTATAGAATGAATACATCAATTCTAGGTACATGGATTATGAGAAAAGATAACATGTTGGCAATCTCACAGGTGGGGAACATGGGTTTAGGGAACCTTAGAATCTTGAGTAGCCTTGCAGTTTTGATCACAGCTTCCCCACAGCCTTTAATCACATTTAATAAGACTTTCCAGGACTGACATGGAATACTTACTCCAAAATGGTTAGGGTACTCCCTTTTGGAGTAAGGATTCCACACTTAACAGGTTCCATTTATAAGCATGGGCTAGGCAGTGTTCTATTCTAAATGGGTAAAGTCATTGACTCAGCACACAGCCTTGGAAGGTAGTCAAATGTCCAGTTCAGCAATGGTATCAATGCCAAGTCTGAAAAGGTATCTTCTTTCCATTGTTATTTAACTGCATTGCAATAACTTTATAATAAAAATATAACACAATGTTACATAATCTTAATGTCCCAATGCAGTCATATAATCTTAATCTTAATCAATAAATAGCTTCATAAAAATAATAAAATAAGAAAACTAACCTTCCACATCATCAGGGCTCCCATCATAAAAGGATTAAACACAGTCAGAAAACAATAGACGGAGGCAAGATCAAAGCTAGGGAATTATAACAAAGAAAAAGGATTTAGAATTCACACTGTAACTTTAAATCAATGTTCTACTAAAAAGGATGTTTAAACTAATTCTCTCTACTTTTACTAAAACACAAGTATACATCATATCAAAAACTATTATGAAGCCACTAAAAGAAACAGGGTAGATCTGAATATGCTGATACATACAAATCTCCAAAATATATCATTCTCCAATATAAAGGCAAGGTACAGGACAAAAGGTATAGAAGTCCCAATTTGCATTATTTTTTGGTTACAAAATGCTTTTTTCATTTAAAATTACCTGTTAATAGAAGCTATATTTCCAGTTCCAAAAAATGCTGTCACTAAGAAAAAAACCTAAATAGAGTGAAGGACATGGCAAAACAAGTCAGAAATCATACAAATTTCTTGAGGATAATTTGTTTTTTACTTGTACATTGATCATGAAGTGTTTTTAATGAGTGCTCCATCACATCTCCTTATGAATGCATTTTGAAATAACCTTAGAAAGGTTATTTTCCTCTTCCCTAACACGAGCAAATTGAATCATGTCTGTAGTTGGCTGCTAATGATTTTTTTCAAAAGAATGTGGACGTAGTACATATCACAGACATTTTCATCAGCTGAAAGACATACTTTTAGTTCATATATGTTTGCTGTGTGCCCACTACATGTAAAATACATGCTAGACTCTGAAATGCTCAGAAAGAAACAAGATATCAGGTTTTAAAATAATTCAATAAAGAATGACACATGAGAAAATGTTGAACATCTTTTTGACATTTCTTAAACTTATATTTGTATTAGTACAGTTATAAAAAGTAGATATTAATCCTGTTGATATCCAGAACTTACTATTAGGAAAGTACTTAAAATAGTGCCTGGCCCATTGAAAGGGCTTGATAAATGTTAGCTATTTTATTATTATAGACACACACACAAAAGTGGTAAAGCAACACCAGAGAGGAAGTATGAATCATGACAACTTTCAGTGAAAAAGTGGCATTTGAGTTGGTGAATTGAGCCTTAAATGTATTCATGGATCCATTCATTCGACCAATCATCTAACTAACCACCATTTATTGTCTAGTACATGTTGGAGACAGAGCTAAACACTAAGAACATAAATATAAATAAAATAGTCTCAAAATGCTCATAGGGTAACTAAGATTATGATGATATGTAGAAGTAGAGGAGAGACATTTTAAGGATAAGAAACAGTGCAGAAATAAATGACATAGCCAAGAAACAGTAAATAGTTGTGATAGGGGCTTAGAGTTTATTAAAGGATACAGTGAAAGATGAATCAAGAAACACAGATGCGGCCTGCCAGAGAGAGTGACTTTAGTGAGGAGTGGCAGTTGGTAGTCAGTTTGGGACACATATTTGGAGATGCCCAGCAGAAGGTTGGACATGTGGCTCTTAAGGTCAGGAGGGAAGTCAAGACTGGAAAAACAGATCTCAGAGTTGTTTGCACAGAATGTCTGTCAAAGCTCTAGGAGAAGATAGCATTAACCAGGCACAATAAGAGAAGGTTAATGACTGACCTTGGAGAAAACAATATGGTTCAAGATTAGGCAAAGGAAGAGGTATTAAAAAGGAGAATAAAGATTATATAAAAAGCTAAGAAGAGAACCCTTCAATTGTCCTGGAAGTCAAGGGGAAAGAAAAAGGAAAATGAATAGGGTCAAATATCATAGCATGGTTATATAAACTAAGTAAGAGTGGAGCACCTGTGGCCTCGAGGTTACATGTGGCCCTCCATATCCCCAACTATGTGGCCCTTTGACCAAATCCAAACTTCACAAAACAAGTCCCTTTATTAAAAAGATTTGTTCTGTAAAATTTGGATTCAGTCAAAAGGCTGCACTCAAGGATCCAGAAGGCCACATGTGGCCCCAAGGCTGCAGGTTCCCCACCCCAAAATGGACATACATGAAATCAGTATCTTGAAGAGATATGCACACTACCCTGTGCACTGCAGCATTATTCACAATAGCCAAAACATGGAAACAATCTAAATATTCACTGGTGGATGAATGGATAGAGAAAATGTCTATATATATGTACATACAATGGAATACTATTCAGCCTTAAAAAAAAGAAAAAAGAAAATCCTGCCATTTGCAACAACGTGGATGAACCTGGAGGACATTTCGCTAAGTGAAATAAGCCAGACATGGAAAGACCTCACTTACAAACTAAAATAATCAAATTTAGAAACAAAGAGTAGAATGATCATTGCCAGGGGCTAGGAGGAGGAGGAAACTGAGAGATGTTGGTCAAAGGGTACAAAGTTTCAGTTATAGAAGAGGAATAAGGTTTGGAAATCTAACGTACAGCATGATGACTACAGTTAATACTATATTGTATACTTAAATTGTGCTAAGAGAGTTGATCTTAAGCATTCTCACCACAAATAAAAAAAGACAGAAAAAAGAAAATGGTAACTATGTGAGGCAATAGATATGTTAATTAGCTTGATTACAGTGATCATTTTATAACATATATGTGTATCAAAACATCAAGTTATATACCTCAAATATATAAATACAATTTTTATTTGTCAATTACACCTCAATAAAGCTGAAAAAAATAAAATAAAATAACATAAATACTTCCCTATGAATTTCTAGCAGCTCATCAATCTTCCCAAAGAGAGACTTTATTCTGCTGTGCTGTCTTTTAAATTTCTAATACTAATAACTTTCACAATATTGCCTCTGAATGTGATCCAAAAACTCTTGTGAGATAGATGTCATATAAAGTGAAGTCAGTATAAAACACACATGAAAAATAATTCTATGGTGAGGATAATTAGATTGGAGTTGGGAGTTGAAAGGAGGCTTTACCTTTAGCTGTAATGTTTTAATTTTTTAAAAATATATGCATATGTGACAAAACACTAATTGTTGATATTTTGAATGGTACGAATACACACAAACACACTCTCACTTGTTATATCATTGTTTATATTTTTCTATAGTTTAAAAAAATGTTTAAATGTGAACTATGTGAGAAAACTACAGTTGAGAGAGAGGTTAAATGTCCTCTAAGGTACCACCACTAGTAAGTGACAGGCAGAAACACCTTCCATGTCTTCTTACTTCATTAAATGGGAGGTTGCAGTTCTTAAAACAGAAATCTCAACAAAGGATACAAGGAAAAAGGCCCTACGGATATCATCCAGATAGAGCTGCCGAAACTGAGTTATATCAGTATTATAGGAGAATTGGATACTGGTGAGCTGTAAGATAACAATAAAAATGTTAATGCACAATAACAGCTTACTTCTATACTCAAAGGCAACCTTATAATGGCTAAGTTACAATGGCTAGAAACATACCTTGTGCTGACAAAAAAATCAATAATAAATCTTTTCCTATAGCTTAATTATACCTTAATAAAATCCACCAAGAGGTAAAATATGTTGTTAATAATACACAGAACAGAGTTGTAGTGTTGATATATGTGCCATAAAAGTAAGAATTGGGCTTTTTCTTATCCTATATAAATGCTTCACTTTTAAATCCCTACGTAATTCTTCCTTCTTCCTGATCTTCTTAAACCCAAGTATGGTATGATATTAAAACGTGTGATAAAGTTAAATATTTCTGTGTTCCTTTGTTCCTCTGTTAATTCTATTTGCAGAGAAATTGTTTTCTTCCTATAAAAAAGCAAAATATTCCTGTCTGTGGTAAAATAGAAAGTCATTCAACTCCAACAAGATGGGTGCACTCTTGCTTCATTCTCTTCCCCCCAAAAAAGAACACTGACAGGTGAGTCCAAAGGAAGACATTCTCCACCTTCACTCCCCATGTAATTTTCCAGTAAGTTCTTAGGATGTTTTAATACACTTTTCTAGAAAAAGATAGACTTGATTTCAGTTAAAAAATAGAATTTAAAAAGTAACACAATGATCCTCAAACTGCTGAAATATTTAATATTAAGGATAATCTCTATTTACATGAATTTCATCAAAACTGCTTTTCATGTATTGTTTTAATGTTCTAAAGTTGAAAGTTAAAAACCAATAATTATTAAACACACTTCCATAAAGTTTCTTCTTTATTGAAATTAATTATACTGAATTATCAATTATTCCCCTATAAACTCAGCTGGAACCAATTAAGGAAGGATCTACTGTGAAGGTGTTTTTCTGCAATATCATTTTATCTTCAGTAAAATTGTAAATATTCTATCACCAATTTCTTAGAATTATCTTCAATTCTAAATAAGACAAGAGACATTAATTCAACTCTCTATCTTAGCATGATAAAGGTATCCTCAAAATTTTGTTGGATGTCAGCCAGTTCAAAGTATATTGTGCTGCAAAAGTAGTCTAAGATCTGGATGAAGGCCACAATCATTAAAGCGACAGAATAAGCACCTTGGATCAGGATGACTAGAAAGAGAAAAACAACAATGGGAATTTAAATGTCACCTTATGATCAAATTCATAAATTGACTTGTGACAACATAAACATTCTTCTGACTAAAATAAATTGGTGGAAGGAAAAACTGGATGTGCAAACTGAGGAAAATAAGATAAAGAACATTCTTTTCTCCTCTATCCCTTCATCTACAGAAAGTAAAAAGAATTTTTCAGGAAATAACATTGCAACTTCTTTATAGGATAGAGAATATTTTAATATTTTCACATAAACACAACAATGATTTTGACACGCTACCTTCTGTTTACAGGAAACACCAGATCGTTGTAGGGTTTCTCGTTCCATGTATACCCAGACAAACATCAAACATGACAACACTAATGGAAAGAGAGCTTCGTACCTAAGGGGTGGGGATGGGGTAAGTAGAAATGAAAAGAAAAAAAATAAAAATAAATAAATATGTAAATTTATACTGAGAGATCATTCTTAAAACAATTTTGATACTATTTAATACTTCTAAGTCACTATATTATTAATATAACATTTAAAATTTCTATGCTTTTCAGAAGAAAGTAGGAAAGGAAAGTAATGTAAATCTCAACTCCAACATCATCTTTCTTGAAATTGATTAAATCTTGAGATAATTACATGTTTAAAATAGGAGAGATATTGAAAAATCATTCATAAAGTAAATGACATGTATATATGAGAGAAAGAAAATATTAAGACAAAGGTAAAAAGATAATTCCTGAGGTAAAATTATTAATATACATAGAAAAAGCACAAGATGAACATTCCAAATTCTCTAAAAAAATGGGCAATACAAGGAACACAAACATAAAAATTGTTTGACCTTATCAATAACTGATATGAAAATTAAAATAGTGAGATACTGTATTTACTTATATTTATAAATATTAAAAAACCGGGGTTGACAAGAGTGCAATGAAAAAGGAACTCTCATACTCTCTCTATAGGAATGTAGACTTTCTGGAAGGTATCCAATACTATTACATGTACCAAGAGTCTCAAAAATATTCATACACTATAATCTAATAATGCCATTTCTAGGAATTTACCTTGAGAAAATAATCAGACATATGTACTAAGATTTCCATTATAAAGATGTTTGTTGTAATATTGTTTACAGAAGGGAAAAACAGGAAACAACCTACATATTCACAGAGGAGTGACTAAATAATCTATGGAACACCTACAGGCTGGAATATAATATGGACACAAAAACAAAGAAGAAATGCTTATGAGATAAAACAGTAACAGAAGGCTTTTCTAAACCATTTCCGCTTAGTTTGGGATAAGTGTTCCACCTTGGTAATCCCAAAATGCTCTATTATAGTACTTCCACTGTCTTAATCACATGTTTATTTGTATGCATTTCCTACTCGTTTATAAAATGAGTCTGTGTTTATGTGGCCACCACTGCTGGCCTAGGTAGGTCACAGAAGTATTTGTTGAATGAGTTATTTACCTAATCAGAAGTTACAAAACAGAGCAAAGCAAAAGAAAACCATATTTCCTTTTTGACTCTTTCAACTACTAAACTCTATATATATCATGCAGCGCTAATATTCTAAACATGAGAAAGCAAAAGAAAGAAAATTCTTTAAATTCTACTAACAATCATAAAACTAACACACTGAAGACTAGGCAGAAGAAAACATTTAGGTTTCAGAAAACACACAAATCACTTGGTATATAATATTTAGAATGTCCAAGGATATGAACAGATATTACATACATGAGAAAAAGTAAAACAAGTGCAGAAGACTGTACAAAGCAGTACCATTTTTGGCCTATTAAAATAGCATTTGATATTCATATTTAAAAATGAAAATACCAAATATTCTTAAGGATATGATGAAATAGTACCCCTCCTAGTTTCTTGGAGATATTATAAATTGGTAGTGTTCTTAAGACAATTCAAAGTTAAAAAAAAAGTTCATACTCAATGGCGCACCTACACTATACTGAGACGTGAACAAAGGAAAGAATCTAAACTATGTAAAAAGCTTATGCATAAAAACACAACTCAAAATATTATTTTTAAAAAAGTGGAAATAAACATTTAAAAAGTAGAGAAATGGCTAAGTAAACAAGGTGCATCCACATCATGAAATATTAAATGTCTATTAAAATAGTGGCTAAGAGCCTATATGCAACCTGTAAAAATGTTCCTAAAATAATGTTAAGTAGAAAGAAAGATACAAAATAGCACATGTACCATGATTACATCTAAGTTAAAAAAGACAAACACAGAGCTAAGCCTGGAAGGAAACACCAGAACATCAACAGAAGGAGTAGAGTTAATAAGTGATTTTCTTTATTACCTTACTTTCCAAAATGTGTTGATACTACTGTTACGATGATTTAAAAAAAATGGAAAGCAAAGATTTAGAATGCCTTTATCCTGGCCATTCTTTAAAGGTTAGTTCAACTTCCACAAGAGTCCTTGATGGCACCAACTGAAACTCTTTCTCAAACTCTTTCTCAAACTCTTTCTCTAGTCACTCTTCATGTCATGCAATTCACAACTTAACTAACTCACAATAACTTAATTGTCCCATTTTGTAATTGTCTAACTCTGTAAAGTATAGTCCTTATTTTATAGCAGCTTATAACTCTATTGTACACTGGTAGTACACTATTCTTTCTGTATGTCTGCATAGTGCTCAGGACACTGGAGATGTGAAAGAAAAAACAATTGTTGATTAATTGGATAAAGGAGGTGCATACTCTGAGCAAAAGGGGACCATAATTTAAAAAATTATTTGCAGTTATATATGAAGCTATTTTTTCCTAATATATAAAAACATAAATTTCATAGTTCTGCAAATAGTGCTACAGATTTACTTTCGAAAACTATGCACTATGATGGCTTTCTTTTATAAAATGTAGATGAATAAATCAGATAAAGACAATCTTCCTATGGGACTTTATCTCTTAAGACAATCAATATTTTGTATAAAGTCTGCATATCTGAATTAATAAACTGAAATATCAATGAAATGTCATCAGAGTCTCAGAGAAAACATAACAAAAACCTCACCAAATTAGGATCTGCTGGTTTGGTCTCTGTGCAAATTGAATAGGGCTGACAAGGCATTTAACTTTGTATTATAGTTTGCTAAGCGAAGGGATAAGGTAAACAAAATTTCAGAGGGAAATGTTTAACCATCTTTAACCAAGAGAACAAATGATTTTCAAGTATTATAATAGCTTTCATTTGCATAAAAATAATTAAGTGCTGCTTAAAAATGAATCTTCTTTATTCATTAAATCAAGGTTCATTGTTAGAATTTAGGATTACTATTACTATATTTCTATAATAAAATTGCATTTCTTTTAAATATCCGTAATGCTGAACATTCACTAATTTACATAAAGAACCCTCCAGGTCATCCAAAATGATGATGGTGAACCCTAACACATGAACTATGTTTTGCAAAACTGATTTGAAACATGAAAACATATACAAAACTGAAATGATTAGACTGTGCTGTTTCAAGATAACCCTTGGAGGTCTTTTTGCAAAGCTAAATATAGTTTCTGAGTTGAATAATGTATCACCTAATGCATTCATTAATAAGGTCATACTCAGCATTAATATTCTGATTTGGGATATGAATTTTCACTTTTTAGATTTTCTTAAAATAAGTTAAACGTACTTGTGATAATCTGTTTTGTATCTCTTATGACTATTAAACTGGTGATTGAAAGCACTATAATACCCCCAGTGTAAGTTACATGACTAACTCACTCTACATTATGAGTTTTTTCACTCAAAATTAAACTTTAATTATCCTTCCTTCTTTCCCCCCTTCCTTTTTAATCCAGTGAATCAAATCTATTTCTAGGTTTGCTGATATATTTTTTAAATTATACATAATTTTGTGTCACTAGTTTTTGGGTTTTTTTTGTTGTTTTTTTTTTTGAGACAGGGTCTTGCTCTATTTTCTAGGCTAGAATGCAGTGGTATACCATCATAGCTCGCTGCAACCTTAAACACCTGGGCTCAAGCAATTCTCCTACCTCAGCCTCCCAAGTAGCTGGGACTACAGGCACGTGTCACCATACCAGGGTAATTTTTCTATTTTTTGTAGAGACAGGGTCTTGCTCTTGCTCAGACTGGTCTTGAACTCCTGAGCTCAAGTGATCCTCCTGCCTCGACCTCCCAGAGTGCAAGGATTATAGGCATGAGCCACCATGCCCTGCCGGTTTGCTGGTATTTTTTAATTAACTACATATTATTGCTTTAGAATATGAAGGTTTATAAAGAGAAGGTTTATTGATTATTAAATGACTGTGTAGAAGTGTAGCACCATATTTCTGGAACCTTTCAAACACTTATTTCCTTAAGTCAACCTCTGGGTGTGATCTCTTAATAAAACCCATGTGTCACCTCAAAATAGTGACTTAGAATGGAAATGATTTTTATCTTTTGCTCCTTACATAAACCAAAAACTTGTACATATTCTCATTCATTTGTAATTTGATGAATTCTAATATACAAAACTCTTTATCCTGAAGTTTCACTAATAAAGGGGAAAAGTGTGAAGGGTTTTAAGCTCTCACGATGTTTATCACTCTTGAATAAGAACAGCTGGATGCTTATAGACCTCAAGTTTTATTTAAATCTCAAAGCAAGCCCATCTTAACATCTTACTAGGTAGCTGGTGAAAATTTCCATGATGCTTATATTGTATCTTTGTGGCTGTGGCCCACATCTGATTAGGCAGGGGAAAGGGAAACGACAGGAGGTGCAGGGACCTTTGGTGAGAGGAGGAGGTTTAGCACCCCACTGGATTGGATCATCTCCTATCCAGGGACTATAAGAATTCCTGGGGTCTAGGTCACTTAGGGTGTTAGAGACTACTGTGAAAAGATTTTGAGAGTATCTCTCTAATCCTGAATTAGAACAACTAGGTTTCCCAAAGAGTGAACCCCAAGCCTTGGACCAAAAATGGCTTTATAGAATCATTAACTGTGAATAATCTGTTGATAGCACAATGGTGAAGCCCTGTGTTTAGTCTAAATTGGACCAAGATCCTATATTGGGGCCAAAATTCAAACTGCCCAGCAGTGGTGTTTATTAAATTCATCTGTTCTAGTCCTTGTTTGTTATAGTGTGCCATTTCTTACCCTCATAAGGATTTAAGCTAGAATAAAATTCAAAAGCAAGGAAAGAATTATTTTCTCCAAAGTAAACAGAGAGAGTACATCACTGTCCTCACTGAATTCTAGAAAATGCTTCAGGATTCACCCTAAATCAAGCTGCTGGATTTTCTTTTTAAAGAAAATTTCAATCTTAAATAAAAATAGATTCTTTAATTTTGGGGAAAATATCCTAAAAGTTCTCTGAATCAAAGGGATATTTCAACTATGATATGAGTAAGATTAAGAATAAAAACAAAATATTACATTCAAAGAAGAATGGACAAATCAATGCAAAATTTAAATGCATGGAAGGAATATAACAAAAAATAAAAGTCATTGAGACTGAAAATTCCTCCAATAATCAATCAGAATTTTCAAACAGTGTAGTTAAATGACATTTTAGCAACTTTAGGAAATAGAAAGACAAAGACAACAGACAATACTATGAAAATGATAAGGAAAAGAAAACAGAAGATTACAGATCAAGTCATACAATTGTCACAAAGTAGAAAATATTTATAATTTATCCCTCAAGATTTACAAAACAATTTTCATTTCCAGAGGTTAAATACTAATAAAGAAAATGTCAATATATCATTTAAAACTTGCTGCTATAAAATTAAATTTTTAAAAAAGTTTATACCCTGTGCTTAGAAGTAGGTAGGTTGACATCAAGGAAAGAAGTATGCTAAACAATCGCTGAAAGAGAACTGGAGAACTCAGCAGTGGCACGACCAAGGAAGAGGCTGCAAGAAAGCAAAGCATGTCATCTGTCAGTACAAGAGACATAAAAAATGTTAGATTAGAAGCCCTGAATCATCTATTATCATTTATAGCAGTTATTGTTTAGGTGACCTTTAATAAGAGGGCATATTTGCCCTAATCATTTCTGTAAGAAATCAGAAACTTTACATTTTTTAGTTAAAATTATATTTCACTGTTTTAACTATATTTTTGGGTTAAATAACTCAGATTTTCTTAATTTATGTTTAGCTTAGATCACTGTAATAATGTTAACTCCTAATCTGTTATTTTCTAATGAAATAAAAAATATTACCCAAGATTCAGCAACTCTTCCTTTAATCAGGCATTTATATCTTAGTTGAAAAACAACTAACTCCTCAGAATCAGATTTTTCTTAATCCCCTGTTCCTCCACATTTTCCCACTGTAAAGTATGGACCGACGATTATAGCATGCCACTTGGAAAATTAGAAACAGGAGAGCATGACTTCACCATGCATGAGAGTTATAATAAGAGTAATCTTAATAAACAAAGTTATTTTTCCCCACAGGATAATAAAAGCAACTACCTCCGTGGAGGAAGGGCACATGAAGAGTTTGGGCAGCAAAATGTAAACTCCCTCATCTCTATTTTGGGAAGGAAATGTGCTTAACCTCCTAATCACCCGTGCTCTAGAATATGGAGATAGATGACTTGGGAGGGAATCTCAGCTGAATCACTTATTAACTGCTTAACTGTAGGGCAAGTTTGTGAACCCATCTAAGCAGTAATTTATCCATATGTCAAACAGAGATAACATTAAAAACTTGTTGGAAGGTTTAATACAATTTCACCTAAAAAATATTCCCTGTGCATAGTGCCTGGCACATAGTGCTTAGTAACTGTTAGCTTCTGTTATTATTATTAGTCAATATCTTATAAGTTAATTGTAAGGACAATTTCATTTTCTAGCTGACCAATAGGACTGGCTAAAAAAAAAAAAAAATGTTTTTTTCATTCAAAGTCAATGCACTGCAAGATTTAAGACCATGCGAGTTATATTTGTAATACCCTTAGATGAGTAGCTTCTGACTTTTTTCAGACGTGTAGTTCCAATCAAGTTATCATCACCTGATACATATTTTCATTGGAATAACATTTCAATATGTCTTATTTTAAAAGTCAGTTCAAATGAAACCTCTTCTGTAAAACTATAAATATTTTCTGTCCTTGTTTTACTTTTGTCTAAAGGATTGATAAGGTGCTAAAGGGGAATAAGAGTCCCCATTTTGAGTGACATAAGTTAGAACCAGTTTCATAACATATTACCCATTTGGGGATCATAGTGTATTAGCAAAAATGCTCATTGGACCTAGATCATGGTGTGTCTGTGCCTGGAAGAGATCTTTGGAGATACTGATGACTTACCTATTAATCAATTATTTTATGCCTCTAGTACCTAGTTCTACCAATTCCAAAGAGGAAATAATCTTGTTTAAAATGCATGCCCAGAGGAACAGTTATGTGTTTGGTGACCAACAGCAGTAAACTTATCTGAACCTCCTCCTCAAAATTCCAAAACTATAGTATAATAAATCAATAAGGACAATAAATAAAATTGTATAAGATACTCCAAATAGAGAAAGAAGCATAGGAAATATTATATAATATGCAAGTATGCTCTTCTGCAACATAAGAAGATTTCACAGAATAAAGAACAGGCTTAAGCGTCATGTTAGTAAACACAAATGGACTCAACTTGAGTTCTTAATTAGAAAAAAAATATTTTCAAACCGGCATATAAAGCAAAACCTAACTCTATGCTGAATACAGGAGCCAAACTTAAAATCCAGTGATTCAAAAAGGCTAAAAATAAAGGAATGGACTAGGCAAACGTAAACAGTAAGAAACCCAGAGTTTCAATCCGATACCAGACCAAGTATACTTTAGGCCGCAAACAATCAATAAGGCAAAAAAGAACACCTTATGATGTTAAAAGCAACATCCTACAACGATGATGTAACAGGTATGAGTATTTTGCTCTAAATGACATAACAATCGCCTATATAAAACAAAAATTACGACCTTCTTCACAGAAATAGAAAAACAATATTAAAATTCACATAGAAACACAAAGGACCTTGAATGGCCAAGGCAATCCTGAGCAAAAAGAACAAAGCTGCTGGCATCACACTACCTGACTTCAAAATATACTTCAAAGCTATAGTAACCAAAACAGCACGGTACTGGCATAAAAACAGACAAATGAACTAATGGAACAGAATAGAGAATCCAGAAATATACCCATGCATTTATAGCCAACTCATTTCAACAAAGGCACCAAGAACATATATTGAAGGAAGGACAGTCTCTTCAATAATTGGTACTGGAAAAACTGGCTATTCACATGCGGAAGAATGAAATTAGACTCCTATTTCTCACCTTATAAAAAAACCAATTCAAACTGGATTAAGACTTAAATGTAAGATGTGAAACTATGAACCTACTAGAAGAAAACACTGGAGAAATGATTTAGGACATTGGTCTGGGCAAGGATTTTTTGGGGTGAGACCTCAAAAGCGCAGGCAAAAAAAGCAAAATAGATAAATGAGATTATATCAAGCTAAAAATCTTCTACACGGCAAAGGAAATAATCAATAGAGTGAAGAAACAACCTATAGAATGGGGAAAAGTATTTGCAAACTATCCACTTGGCAAGGGATTAATACCCAGAACATATTTAAAAACCTCAAAGAGCAGCAAAAATTAAACCGATTTAAAAATGGGCAAATGATACAAATAGACGTTTTTCAAAAGAAGACATACACATGGCCAATAGGTATATGAAAAAATGCTCAGCATCACTCATCATCAGGCAAATGCAAACCAAAACAATGAGATCATCTTACCTCAGTTAGAATGGCTATTATCAAAAAGACAAAAAAAATAATGGATGCTGGCAAGGATGCAGAGAAGAGGTACTCTTATACGCTACTGGTGGGAATGTAAATTACTATAACCACTATGGAAAACAGTACAGGGAGTTCTCAAAACACTAAAAATAAAACTACCATATGATCTAGCAATCCCACTGCTAGGTATTTATCCAAAGGAAAAAAATCTACATATGAAAGGGATACCTGCACTCACCTGTTTATCACAGTACTATAGCAAAGCAAATAGCAAAGACATGGAATCACATGTGTCTATCAACAGATAAATAGATAAAGAAATTGTGGTATACATGCACAGTAGAATGCTACTCAACTATAAAAAAAGAATGAAATCATGTCACTTGAGACAATATAGATGGAATTGGAGGTCATTATGTTAAGTAAAAAAAATCAGGCACAGAAAGACAAATATCACATGTTCTCACTCATATGTGGGAGCTAAAAAAGTTGATCCCCTGGAGGTAGAGAATAGAATGATAGATACCAGAGGCTGGGAGGTGTGAGTGTGTGTGTGTGTGTGTGTGTGTGTGTGTGTGTGTGTGCGCGTGCGCGCGCGCATGTGTGTGTAAGGATGAAGAGAGGTTGGTTAACAGGTACAAAAATATAGTTAGATAGAAGGAATAAGTTATTACTGTTTGATAACACAGTAGGGTGACTATAGTTAACAATAATTTATTTTATATTTCAAAAATATGTAGAAGATTTGGAATGTTCCCAACACAAAGAGATGACAAATGTTTGAGGTAACAGATATCCTAATTATCCTGACTTGATCACTATACATTGTATGCAAGTATCAAAATATTTCGTGTATCCCATAACTGTGTACAATTATTATGTATCAATAAAAAATTATAAGAGATGTAAAGAGAAATATATAGAAACATACTAATAAAAGAAAACTTTAACACACCACTCTTAATATAAGATAGATTAAATGGATAAAAAATAAGGATTGAAAAAACATAGCCAACATAGTTGAGATTTTGGATATATGTTGAACACGATAGTCTCATAATAAAGAATACATATTTTTTGCCTCAATTACACATGGAATGTTCACAAAAATTTATCATATACACTAGGGCACAAAGAAAATGTAAGTAGGTGCCATAAAGTAGAAATATTACAAATAACACATATACAATGCAATAAAACTAGAAATTAAAATGAAACTAAAAAATTAAAGATGCTTCCACTTGGAAACTAAAAGACTTCCTATTAAACTCTTGGGTGAAAAGAGAAATACTGTCAAGTACAGAATTCCTGAAAATAATGGTAATGAAATTACTATAGCATAATCTATAAAATATATTCATAGCAATGATCAGAGGGAAAGCCACAACTTTAAGCAAATATAAGAATAAAAATTAAAAAATGAAAACAATTTAAATTTCTAACTTGAAAAGCAAGGTAAAAAGAACAACAAGGAAGTAAACCAACAGAGAGCTCAAGGAAGAAAATAATCAAATAAAAATTAATGAGGTAGTAAACAGAAAAGATTCAATTAATATTATAAATCAAAAGCCAGGTTCTTTGAAAAAAGTAAACAACGACAACAAAAAAACCAACCACTAGCTCAGTTAATCCAGGAAAAGGGGGCAGGGGAAGCACAAATATACAAAATAAGAAAAAATGAGAGAAATGCCTGATGATATAGAGAGAAATTTAAAAATCATAAGACTACTTTGCATCCCTCTATGCAAATAAATTTCAAAATCTAGATGAAATGGATAATTCCTTAGGCAAATACAGTTTTACCAAATTGACCTCAGTAGAGATAAAAAGCCTAAATGGACCAATTTCATATAACACATACAGAAATTTGTCAGGGAATGACATAACAAAAAAAGCTGAAAGTCAGATAGTTTCATAGGGAAATTCATCCAAGACTTTACAGACCAGAAAGTCCCAATGCTACAAAAATCAATTCAAAGTATTAAAAATGAAAGAAAACTTAAAAATTCTTTTTATGAAACAAGTATAATATTGATACCTAAACCTAATACAGAACAAAAAATAAAAGACCAAGTATCATTTTTGAATGTTGATAAAAACATCTTAAATATCAGCAAATGGACTCCAACATTACATTAAGAAAATAATACATTATAATCACATATGAATTCCAAATTATCAACAGTAATGAAGTAAAGACCTTTGAAAAAATAGGAATTCATGAGTCCACATCAATATTAAAGATAAAAGTGAATGAATAGGAAAGAAGGGAAGATTCTTACAGGAGAATGCAGAGAGCCTTCTGATATATGCACAGGGATTGCTGGAGTTGGAAAATTATGAATGGATGCTAAATCTAGGGAAAATTTTGATGAGAAGGATATTTGATGGTCTTAGAGACAAAGACAGCTTACACAGACAGCTTATTGGTTGCAAGGGAGGAGAAAAAACAGTAAAGCTAATTGGAAAAACTGGGCAATGCCTTGGTGGGATAATCAAATTTAACATCACCATTGAGGGATAGATCATGTACTTCCAGATCTGACCCTAAAAAGGACATAACATCCTTACATAGTATTCTAGCCAATAAGGCATAATGTCAATTTAATTACAAGAAATATCAGACAAACACAAATTAAGTAACAGCTTATTGGGGGAGGTAGAGTATGTCACTCTATTCTTCAACAATGTCAATGCTATAAAAAACAAAGGAAGAAAACAATGACATAAAGGTCATTACTAGGTCAATTGAAAAAATTAAGAAAGGTAAAAGATAAAAATATTGAATCAATAAAGTATTAAAAAATTTTACATAGACACATACATACACTTATAAACACAGATAAGGGACAAGCACAGGAAGCAAAGGCTAGCTTTCTGTAATTCTTGTGAGGTTCTATTTCTTGACCTATTCAGAAGTTTCAGAAGTTTAAAAGTAAAATACAATGATATGTGGAAAAAGTCTGTTTTCTTTGCTTTTCTTCTTCATTGTGGTTTATTCCAAGGTAGATAAGAAAACTAAGTTGTGTTAGGCTACACTACAAAGAAATAAGCTTACATGTTTAGCAAGAGTTGGGCTGCTTCTTAGGCACACTTGATCTCCTATTTATTATTTGTCATATATTGTCTATCTGCTAGTGTGTTGTATATGACTGCATATTTGTGAAGTTATACAGTATAATAGAAAGACTTCATAATTTGGAGGTTTTCTGTGGACTTGAAAACATGACATATGCCAGTTCATTAGATATAGTCACCTCACTTGAATATTAGCTCCTCTGTCCCTGCATAATATAAGCTCCAGGAGGGTAGGGTCTTGGTTCATATTTATTAATCTAAGAAAACAGGACAGAGGCAGAACCAAGTACATGCTGAACATGATTTTTTAATATGAGGGAGTCGTCATGACATTGTTCATGATGAATGAATGTAAATAGTAATTTTATTAATCAAGATAATTCACAAGAAAAGGTGGCCTGCAGAATGCCCACAATGAAATGGAGCTTACATAGTGAAAATGAAATTTATACATATTTTATATAAAAGGACAGCAGTTATAGTCCAAGAATAACACCCACTTAAACACTGATCAAGGAGTTTGGAAAATGAGCCAATCAAAATTTTGAGAGATACATGTCTGGTTCCTGTTGTTATATATATATTTTTTGAGATGGGGTCTCACTATGCTTCCCAGGCAGGTCTCAAATTCCTAATGTCAACAGATCCTTCCACATCACGTGTTGTTATATTTTTAAGCCTCTGCTTGGGCTTTAAGAGGAATCCAAGGGAAAACATTCCTATATCTTAATCCTCTTTTTAAGGAGAGGCTCCATTCAAAGATCTTTTTCTTTTTTAATGATGAACAACAAAAATTATTAAAAAAATAAAGGTTAAACTGTATGTCAAATCATTCACAGGCATTACAAAGTATTTTTTTTTGTAATGTATAATAAACCTGGACTTAAAGCTTGCTCTTGTCTTCCAGTTGGAAGGGAATACCTATGTCCTTAAATTAAGGACGTCCTTAAATTATGTTTGCTTCACACATATATTCCAATATTCTTAATTAAGAATTCTACATACAGGAATAAGCTTTGAAATGTTTAACTAGCTTAAAATGTGTATCGTGTACCAATTAATGTTATTTTCAGGAAGGGAGACACAGATAAAATTTAACCATTTCTTAGTGCCTGTGTAAGAACTAAGAATTTATGAACTGACAAGAAAATTAAGCATAGGATCCCCTTCCCAAAACTCTGTTCTCTTTTGGAATCACTCAGTAGAATGTTATCAGATTTTAATCAATATACAGCTTTGTTATCAGGTCACAAATATTCTATCAAGTAATTCTTATTAACACATGTATGATCACAGGAGTTCTAATTTTCCTTATCAAATTCCAGCAAGAGACAGAAATAATAGCTGGTTATTATTATTTTTTGGCAATGAAATTGTTTCTTTTAATAACAATAATACAGACAAAAATGGATCATTTTAAGACAACTGAGTTGATGTAAAATTACCTCATTTGGTTTGTGTAGCCTCTTACCTAATGTTGCCCAGCTAACAATTTGATTCATAAGAGGCAGTCCTTGTTTCTTCAGTAAACTACTATGGGTGCTATATACAACATACATGGAAAGCACGGTGCTCAGCATCTGAAAACAAAGACAAAACAAGTAAAAAAAAAAAAAAAAGAGAGAGAGAGAAGATGATGAAAGGTTATACACTAGAACGAATGCTTAGAAAAGTGGGGGAAACAACTAGAATCTGGACAAAATACTACTGAAATTGGACCCGCTAACATTTTTGTGGCCAAGGCTAACAGTTAGGACTCTTGTACCAATCAAAGGTCCTCTTTTACAAGCATGAAATGAGGCATTTTATATTTTCAAGAGTGTGTTGGCATCCATCATCACTCTGTTTCTATTTAGAAGTATTCATTATAAACATTGAAGGTTTCTTAAATCACGAAAATGAAGAGGGAGAAATGTACACAGTTTAGTGCCTCCACCTCTGGCCCTCTGCCACAGTAATATCCATTTATTCACTCAACATATTTTTGTGGCTTATTTATCTGGCACTGGGAATACAAGGAGTATAAATACTCTTCAGAGAATATTTATAAACTACTGCAGAAGTTGGCAAACTACAGCTTGTATGCTGGTGGCCTGTTTTTATAAATATTGTTTTATTGGAACTTAGTTACTCCCATTCATTTACATGCTGTCTACCTTTGCACTACAATGGTACAGTTAAAAATCTGCAACAGACTCCATATGACCCACCAGCTTAAAGTATTTACTATCTGGCTCTTTTAGAGAAATATGCCAAATTACGACTATGAACAAAGTAAGCTCTCTTAGAGCCAGTCTCATTACCAAATCCTACAGATATATTTAATTTACTCATATTTTCAGTGAATTAAGAAGCAAAAATGCTGTCAATAAAGCTATAACAACATCCTAGGATCATTTCAATTATAAGACAGTTTTATTTCAGAGATATTAAAATATGAAAAAAATATGTATTTTGGAATCAGTGAAATACGGTAGGCAGTACAGGAATTAATAACGCAAATTATTAATAATAAAGCTAATGCAAAAAAGAATTTTGTAACAGAGTTACCTAATACTCAGGGGTATGTCTAACAAAGCACATGAGAATTTTAGCATGATATTCTTTGTTCCTCTAGTATGAGATTCAGAAACATTCACTTGTGTCAAAGTACTCATCATTATAGACAAAATCTGTGAAAGCCACCATGGCTTTAGTGTAAAGTCACTCGGTATACCATTTAAAATAAATGTTCCAATGGCTTGACAGGATCTTTGACAAAATATTTCTTCTGTTTTCATAAGTTCTGTTACTATCCAAGAATGAATTTAACTTATGATATCTTTTAAATGTTGCACATTTTTATTTCAGAGTGTTCTTAGAAGTACTTTCTATTATCCAGATTGTTCTGAGGAAATTTTTTGAGAAGACTCACATGAGTTTTGCTTTTTGTCAGTGTTCTATATGTGGTTATTTGCTTATTTATCCATTTATAAGAAAAAAAATTGGTTTCCACCCTTATCTATAAAAAAGTTATTTTATAGAATATTATATAATCTCTAATTTTCATAACCCTTTTAGATATTATTTCTACAGATTAAAAACAACCTGAAGTCAAATTACAAAAATCACACATCTAAAATACAGCATAACTGGGAATTGACTCAATTTTGAACCATCAAGTTCAAAGTTCTCTTCACCACACCAAAGCCACCAACCAAGCTGAAGTCTATTTTCTCCTAGGACATCATCTGAAGTTTTAAACTGGCTATTTTTAATATAAACATACCCCAGGCTGCTTTCACTTCAGAGAAGCTTGTCTTTTTCTGACCCAAATGAGGACAGTATAGAATCTCAGTCCAGAGAAAGCCCTTTTCAGCTCAACTTTTTGGTCAGTACAGATGGCCTGTTAAATCTCCTTAACCTCTGCTCTTTAGGCATCTTTGGGCTGCCTCTTGTTGACCTTTTTGCTATTTCATACCTTTTAGAGAACATATTTCCATGTAGTATCTTAAACAGAAAACTTTCTTCTCAGCTGGCAGATATTGAGTGACATAAACACAATGGCATCTTAAGAACATAATTAAATATAACCGTAAGATACATTTTGGTATAGCATTAAGTATAACATAGAATTGAAAATAAGTAACTGACCTGTAATCCATGTACCCATAGCTCTTCCTTTATAAAACTACCTTTTCTTTTCATGAGAGATGTTACAACAAACAGGGACAGCAGAAGCAGCAGCAAGCCTGCACCCATTCTGTTTTAAAATACAATTCGCAATTTAAAATTTTCTTAAGATATTTACTGAACACATATTATATAGAAACATGAGACACTTTATCCTAATGTAGAAATTCTCAGTCATTTGATTTAATCGAGATGAAGTAGCAGAATGGATACACAGTTATAATTGAAATTAAAATCTTAGGATAAATATGCTGTAGGGATGGGGTTATTTGTAACCTCTCCCCACAATTTTTTAAGTATCTTTACCTTATTTCTATAATTTCATTTTTAAAAATTTTATGCATACCAACTACCATAATTCTTAGTCTGAGTTGGGCAAATTTACAAAAAACAATGTAAAAGATAGCTAAACAAATATTTTATTAGCATCTGCAACATACATTTTGTGACTCTAAGCACTTATGCAAAAAGGATCTACATTTATAATCCATATTACAATCCAAATAGCTCCTTTCTGTCATTGACCTTGGTGCTTTCCTCAGCTGTCCTGGCTAAGGAAGGGTAGGTAGGACAGTAGTCACAGAGCAACGTACAGTAATGAAATCACAAATTATACTTTTCGACAACACCAGGTTCCTGAAGTCAAAGGTGACTGATATCAGGGAAGTGAAGTGGTACACTATTATTGAGCTCTATTTCTCACCTCTTAAAAATATGAATAACATAGGGCAACTGAAATTATGTTGAGGACAGAATCTGGAACCCAAATACAACAGAACTAAGAGGAAAGGAATTGGTTTAAGAGAAATAAGAAAGAGCAAAAGGCAGCGCCAGACACCTAGGAAAAATGCAAAACAGGAATTCCCAGGACAGTGCTTGGGTTTTGTTTGGTTTTGATTCTTCAAATACACTCTTTGAGAATCATAAGAAAAAAAGTAGTTAAATATTCAACATGGATTATCATTAGAACTTAGGGGGGAAAAAAAGCAATGTATTAATGTGATCAAGATTTTTTTCTTTTTCTTTTTTTAATTTTTAAAATAATCTGGCAAATATGTTTTTACTGTAATGCATTCGAGTAACAGGGACATTACAGCTACACTGTGTACATTTTTGCTTTTTCCTTTGATTTTATCCTTAAATGTTTCAGAAGATTACACCTTTGTAACTTTCTGAAGAAGGGAGATGATGTGAGAGATCAAATGGAGACTAGAAATTTCTCCATGAGTCAGGAATCAAAATAAAGAAGTTGCAAATACAGCTAGCAGGAAACCAATATAAACTGAAAATCACTGAGCAATCTGAATTAAGTATAGAGGGAAACAATGTAATTTTAAAAAATACCAAATTAGATTTCTCATATATTAACAAGTTTGTTTTCTGCATTCATCTTTAATAGAATATGCAGTGGCAAATTTTAATGGAGACCATTTATACAATTTCCTTTCCATTTATACAATTTATACAATTTCCTTTAGCATATGGTAAATTCTGCTATGTCAATACACTCCAGCAGGACTGATAGGCAGAAACTGATGAAAGGATGGAAAGGGGCTTTATAGAAGCAACAGAAAAGCTTACAGAGCAATCTGAAGCCAAGAAATAAATGAAAATATTTGAATTCATTTTCACACATACTATTTATAGTTTATGACAGTTGCAAAATGTTTTGACTTAGTAGCATTCTAATAAAGTATGGCTTAGATAGTATGCTCTTGGAATTCAATATAATTACTTTGGGCTCTGCTAATAAATTGACTTCCTGGGATAATTCCTGATCTTCTTGGTATTCCTGCACAAATGAGAGAAAATGTATAGAACCTGATAAATCAGCACATACTTTTAAAAAATACTGTTTAATCTTTCTTCAGTTAAAAAAGATATACCCTCATCTGTTAAAGATTTGGTTAAAATGTTGAAAAATACTTATAGAGTTTAGAAGAAAGTAACAAAGGTGATTACATGATTAGAAAATAAGAGCAAATGTTAAATGAAATAATGATCATTTAGTTTGCCAAACACACACACACACACACACACACACACACACACATAGCCAGTGGGTTACTTGACAACAATTTAAAAGTGCAGTTAAGAGAGAAGAAAACCAATTATTTTACAGATTTACTTGGATCATATTGAAGAGAAATAATTAAGACAGAAGAATAGGGAATTCAGGTAAGGGTATATATATACAGAAGAATTTTTGAACAATTTGAGTGATTAAACACGAGAAAGTTGCCAAGGTAAATATTGTCTTCTCCCATGGAGATCTTTACCTTCATTTTAGAATAAGAGAAAATTTCATTTTTCTAAGACATTTTAGTGGGAATATGATTGAAGGGAAAGACAGGGATAACACATTGGCTTTTAGACCCTTTTGTTTGGGCAACATAACATTTATTCATATGAAACTAAAATTTTTACTGATTTCCCCAATGTACAAAAGAAAGAAAACCTTCTAGAGTGTTGGAGGGAGGGGTGGTGTTTTAAGTTATTACTGTTTGACACAACTTCATTGTTTTTGAAGGCCCAGAAGCATCTCCAAGGAGGCTTACTGACTCTCAGAGCCCAGACCAAAATCATGACTAATGGTTTGATAGTTGTATTTTAACTTCCATCTTGTTCACATGATTTTTAACACCTTGACTGTCACACTAGAAAAAAAAATTTTTTCCTTGGGGCCATGGTGTTTTATTACAAAAATAGAATAAAAACTTTGAAAACAAGACAAGCCTTTCTAATTTAATACAAAATTTGTTATTTTTTATTGTTTTCTGTGCATGAGTTATATGCACCTTGAAAAATAGTTCATGCAGGTCCCAAGATAAAGAGATGTGTGAGTTACATATGCTTCACGAGGCCCCGGGCTCAAAACTAGCGTGAGTTAAATACAACTCACATGGTAGTTAATGTGTTAAACTCCAAATTTCACAGTGTTAGTTGAGAAAAAAATTGCACTGAAAAGAAAATAAATTAAAATATTATTCATACACTAGAGAGATATCTGGCTTTCGACCTACAACCGGCATCAGTGGGAACACTGCCAGGAGCAAAGAGAAGAAAGTCCAACTCAGTGAGGTGATCTAAAATAAAAAAAAAAGTTATCTTTAGACAAATATGGTATAGAAAACTATCAGCAGTTTTTCACAAACTATATGACCATGAAACTAAAAGGAAAATGCAAAATTTTACAGTTGTTTACTTTAAAAGATAATATAGTTACTATTTGTGAAGGATCTGTTGCAAAGGAGCTATTATATTAAATATAATATGAGCATTACCTCATGTAACTCTCACAATAACCTCAAGAGGCAGGTTTCATTATTCACAATATTTCAGATGAGGAAACTGAGCTCAGAGAAGTTAAAATATAAGTAGTACAAGGTCCACAACTAGTAAATGAAACATACACGATTTACACCTGGGTCTGATTATTTTAAAGTGCTTTGTTCAACTGATGTTAGACCATATATTGATAATGACATCTATAAAAAAAACTGGCCTGTAATAATAATCAAACAATTGATCCCATGAGGAAAATAAGTAAAAATACTTTCATAATTAGAGTAAGATCAGAAAAAGATCGATAATCCCATTAATTGGAGATTTTTATAAATTCTCAGAGGGTAGAAAGAAGATATTTCTATCTTTCTGCTACCTCCATCAAAAAGTATTAAAGTGGAAACATGAGATTATTCTTTGCGGAAGCACATTGTAATTCCTTACCTAGCTAAAGGAAGAAAATCAAAAGTATATTTTATATTTAAAAATAATCCGTCTTAAATATGTACGTCTCAAAAAAAAAAAAGTTTAGTGGTTCAGAGCAAGGAAGGAGGTGACTCCTCTGACTCAAGTTCAGAGTGCGGGCCCTAAGCCACCGTGCTGCTCTGAACAGTTCCTCCTCTGCCCCATCATCTAGGTATTTGAAGCTAAAAGAATCCAGGAACTGACTGCTTCAGAGACATATCAGTTCTGCTTCTATGACATTTCAATTACCACATAACTGGCTCAATTTGTATGAAAGTCTAAGTGAATCACCAAAACCTTAAAGGTAATGTCAGTCCTCCTATCAAGAAGACCAGGCTCTTTTATGCAATGATACATTCTATCCTTTAAAAAAAAAAAACAAAAAACCACAAGTCCTTGAGTTAAACACATATCAAAACAAAGAAATTACTAATTTGTCCTATGTCAAAATGAGTACTTATACCTTTGCTTGAGTCCACAGCTGTGTGAGAAATGGCCAACCCGCAAATGCAATAAGTCCAGCTGTTAGCATATAGCGGTAGAAAAAACTGAGAACCTAGTAATGCATTCCAAAGAAGACATGAAAAACGAGGTCATTTAATACTAGTTATAAATATATAAAGGACATCTGAAAATGTTGTCATCTGGTAAATTACTTACTAATATCTCAATTCCAAGGGTAAAGACTAACAGGTACCCAACAAAATGGCTCAGAGGAAAGGACAACAGAGATGCAACAAGGTCTTGAATAACTTGAAATCTGTTTCAAAAGATGATTCATTAAAAGACTACTTATATTCTATATTGAATTTAAAAAATTTAAAAATAAAAACTTTCAACACAGCTAAAATCAGGAAGTTTTCCACTTATAGATTATTCAAAAACTAAGATAAATTCTAAGACTTGTTTCAATGGCTTTACTTACCTCAATTTCTTTTTTCTGAAATCCAGAAGTATTTTAGGGAAAATGTAATTTCTGAATTAATTTGAAAATGATCACAAAGGTTTGCTTGGTTTTTATAAACATTAAGGACAAGAAATGAATCTTATTTGATCTTAGCTTAAACATGGATACATACAATAAAAGATATAAAATACTATGAACCCAAATGCATAAAAACTGAAAATTAAAAAAAATTCATCTGGGTAATCTTATATTAAAATCCCAACTGTCTTAATAAAATAAAGGTAGGTTTTCCTAATCTAGATAGGAGAAATCTTAATAACACTTTTTTAACTGAGCTAAATAACCTTTTCCAAACCCAATTTAAGATGTCACTAATTATACACTAATTGTAATTAAATGTGAATCCATAACTATCAAGAATGTATTTTACATTTGAGTACTTTTCACATTTCATCACTGGGGAAAAAAAACTTCAACATTTGTAGTACATTAAGTAGGTAATTATAAAAGGTCAGCATCATTTGGTTTTTGGCCTCTTTGTGATTGAAAATAATGGCTACAGAATGTTATCAAAACTATTAAGGTGCCATGGAGGAAAGAAAGGCTAACACCAGTTGAAAGGAGAATGTTTCTTTTGTTCTCAACAATGAAAAACACAGAGGAACCAGAGTTAATTTCATAATATCATTTAGAAGATTTTTTTCTCAAAGAAAAAATGAATTTTGTTTTATTTTCTATGTAATCTATCAAAAAGATAAAGATAGAACACAACATACTTTCAAAATCATGTTTTCCCTGAAGATTTGAATATATATGATTATGCGGTCTTCATAATTAGGACATTTAATAATTCAGGAGGGGTTCTGTAGAATAGAATTTTCTGCAAAAAAACCTGTCATTCTAAAAGTTTTAAACCAGAGTAAATGACCTTTTATTAATAAAAAATCTGAATTAAATATGCATATCCAACCTTATTCTTTTAAAATGGAGAAGTAACAGTATGTTCTTTGACCAGTGTCTTTTGCCTCATATTTTAAAATAGTTCATATTTTAAACATCTTGATATTAATTTTTATTTTTGATATTTTTAATATTTAAATATTTTTAATGCTTCATGTTTTAAAGGATGGAAGATGTGACAAAAGCTGGAGTTCACAAAAATTAGAATGGAAGTATACATAGCGTCATGATGCATACGTTAGTCAACCTGGAGGATACCCTTACTCTGGGTTCTCATTCTCCGATCTGCTTTAGGGGTCTGATTTTCTCAGAGGATACTTTGATGTCCAAAACTAAATTTAAATTCTAGATTTCAGGTGCAAACACAGAAATCAACAAGATCTGCAGCATGGCTCTGGCTGTCTGTGAACATGAACCAGTAGTAAATTTAGTGATATTATTTAAAAGTGCTTGAAACTTGCTGAAAAGCCTTACTTCCATTTGAAGTCCAACTTGTGAGGAAGTAGTTAAAGGTAAAATCATAGCACATGTGAATAATAAGGGCTCATCTCTCGGTATAT
Organism: Indri indri; assembly: GCA_004363605.1. Classification (NCBI taxonomy): domain Eukaryota; kingdom Metazoa; phylum Chordata; class Mammalia; order Primates; family Indriidae; genus Indri; species Indri indri. The sequence continues at coordinate 36,986 of RJWJ010013314.1, forward strand.
ATACATTACTGTATTAGATTTAATTACAAACTTTCATTTATCTAGGTTTACATGATGGCTAGGAAAGTAAGGGCAAAAATGTTTGAAAAAATATACGAATCTCTGTAAAACATGAAGATGTATTGGAATCTAAGATGATGACAAAGTTCAAATGTAAGTTACTCTAGGCATAGCATAATACAATCAATATTAATTAAGTTATTTTTATTTCAGATTTTTCTTATAAAATATACACAAAGAAGGGAACAAGGTCACTGCTACTTCAGGGCAATAAAGATGAAGTAAAAAGGTTAAATAAAAAGGATGTTTATGTGCAACATTTATGCAGTTATAAATAAAGTAAGAGGACTTAGATCTTTGATGACTTAGGTACAGAAATCTAATGCATTTTAAATACAGATTTAACTGTCAATGAAATGAAAAACAAGGCAGCAAAATGCATTACTTACTCTCTTAGAACCGCATACCATATTGGCACTGGCAGCAGACAATATACATAATAAGTCCAGGGACAGGCTTGAATCAGCAGGAAAAATGCTACTAAAATGCCAACAGCTACAAAACTACAAGACAGGAGATGGCTTGGTTTCTGGAAATCAAACAAAACATTGAAACATATCCAAGTCCATGGTGATTGATAGTTTTTTAAAAGTAATTTTATAAAGTGAAGAAAACATTACTTTCTTTAAATGGTTCTACAACTAGATGATTAATCAAAGAGCTGTATTTAAAAAAAAACTATCACTGGAGAAGCATTTTACAGAAGAAAAACCTGGATAGCTTCGAATTATTGCAATTAAGTAATTTGCAACTTAAAAGTGATTATGATCCTAAAGTTTGTTTGCAAGTGACTCGTTCAGAACTCTGAACATATTTCCTCTAAGGAACAACTTTATAATGTTGTTTGAGTTCTCTGGCTAGCTCACAAAGCCTATTTAACCCAAAATAAAGTATGGGATTTAATCTTCATTTGGAAAAATGTCTGTCTTTATTCAAGCTCCAACTTGACATGCTTCCAAAGTTGCTCTCTCCATTGCTCAACCACAGAAGGGTCATTCAGTCATATCTGCTCTTCCCAACCACCAGCCAAACAGGCAGGGATTCCTCACTGTAAGTGACTAGGGATAGGCCCATGGGTGCTCTGGGCCAGGTGTAATTGTGCAAGGATCAGGGACTTTAAGCACAGGAGATTATCCTAGATCACCTGGGTGAGCCTGATTCAATCAGTTGAAAAGCATAAGTGTAGAGCTGAGGCTTCCCCGAAGAAGAAATTATACTTGTTGAGTGCAGCTTTGGCTCCTGCCTGCAAGTTCAGTCTGCCCTTCCTGATGGCCTGACTTTTGGATTTGGGACTCAGTTACAATAACTAGCACCCACAATAACATAAGCCAATTCCTTACACTAAATCTCTTAATATATAGCTCCTACTGGTTCTGTTTCTTTCATTTAATATTAACTGATACAACTTCACTAAACAAAATTAAAATGCTATAGTCTAGCATTTTAGACTTTTGATTACTTTGGCCTAATCTATATTGTCAGTAGTAGTATCTCTTATCCATCCCTTTAACAAACCTCCCACATTTCACCAAAATTATATTTGTTTTGAAGGCAGCATGGCATAGAAAGAGAGAATTTAAGTGTTAGAAAACATGAGTTCTGTCATTTAAAACCAGTGTGTCCTTGAGGAAAATATGTAATCTCTCTGAGCCGAAATTCCCCTCCCTGTCCATATTACGAGAATCAAAATCACCAAATTGAGGTCAGTGCTAAGCTTAACTGAATAACATATGTAAAGCACCCAGGACAGTCCTGGAACAGTGGGGCTCAATACGTATTGTTTATTAATATTATCCCAGTGTAATAGTGCATTTTCCCAAATCTGCCTCTAAACAGATTTGCATCATTCGATTTGCTTTAATTCTCATCCTCTCCCTACAGTCTGTTAAACTTCCACCAAGACTTACTTTTTCCTATTATCATCACCTTATTCAAAGTGAACTCTTCTTTATTTAAAATATGATAGTCTATCACCTCAAACACGTAACATATAGAAAAATTGTCTTCTATAGTATAGTATAGCTGTAGTGACCTATACCTGGTAAGGTGGTTATGTGTGTACATCTCTTATCTACTTTATTTAATTCTAAGCTCCTTGAGGGCAGAATCTGAATCTTACATTTCTTTGCACAGCCTGTTTAGCATCTAGCATCGTACTGTATATACTCAATTAAATATTGGCTGCATTATCTGACTAATGAATATAGAAGAAATATCAACTATGAAATCTTGATGATGTATCATCAGTCTAAAAACATCATATCCTTTCTCAATAACCTGAATATCAGGATAAACATGAAAAGGCAATCTTAGGCACAAGACTGCTCTGGATTCAAACCTCAGTCCCTCATGCTAGCTGAGTGGCCTTTAGCAAGTTATTTAATTCCCCTCAGCTTCGGTTTCCTCTTTTGTAAACGGAAATTATAATGCCTACTTTTAGCACTGTTATGAGTCTAAGATAGCAGAAAATATTCGAAGTACTCAGCAGAAGGCCCAGATATATTCATTACTAAAGCACTGCCATTTCTGTTTCTTTTCCCACCATGTGGGGAATCATTCCCATTCTAGCCAACTTCATGTACATTCAAATAATTAAAATTACTTGGAAGAAATTATTTAAGATGTATGAAAGCATTATAAAAAATTGGAATAAACACTAATGTTCTTCCTTCTGTTACAGAAAAATACAATATAAAACAGGAAAAGTCACCACTGGAAATGTTTGCAGACTATTATTATTAAAAATACACCATCAGGGTCTATTACTTTTTAGGACATGGTTAATAATCATTAGAGAGAATGAAACAAAGGAAACGGAAGTGGCATATTTTCCCTGGTAAATGATAGTTAGCAATATATTTTAAAAGAGTAAAATGTTTCAATGTAGTAAAACCATATATATATATACTGTTATATTTTCTCAGTGATATAAGTATCAATAAAGAGGGTTTTTTTTTTTAATTGAAAGCACAGTAAACTAAGGATGAATTCTTAAAATAGGGATAAAAAGAAAGTTTTGGAAATTTGTATTTTGAGAAATTTCACAAGTTGAAAGAAGGTAAGAATAACTCAAGAAAAA